>MDKI01254016.1:0-31305 GCA_005239505.1 Nicotiana paniculata | reverse complement strand
AAGTACATAAAATGCGAGGTAAATAATGCTTAAAATCACGAATTCTAGCCACACATCACCAGCCTTAGAGCAGTCCTCAGGCGTGAAAATTTTTCCGATGAAATCACCCTTTTAAACACCCCAATCAGTTTTTAGGCACTCAAATAGACAATAAACATCACACACAACTACGAATTGTAAAAAAATTTCAACGATTCGGCCAAGAATCTCATTAGGGACTTTCGTCGATCATATAGGAGGCACACAAACCACTCCTATTTTAATAAAATCACGGGTGCTCAGATTTCCCAAATTTCTAGAAAAGACTAGGCTCACACCCTCAACAAACCTCACCTAGAAAACAATACATGATTTAGCAATTTTTATTTTTTTAAAAATAATTTTTGACAGAGGTAGGACCCATTTGAAACCTAGGTTTTGAGAAATACATGGAGAAAGAAGAAGGTGCAATGATTAAGGGTTCATTCCTGGATGCTTGCACTTAGGAGTGAAGATTAGGGAGTTTCGAAGTTTGGGAGAGGAAGAGATACCAGTCGTCAGTTTCTTTTTGCCTCAAAAGACTTTGCAATTTTTCTTTTGTTAAAATGAACGGCCAGACCCAGTTAAATCCTTCAGAGGTCGCATTTGCGACCCCTCTTTCACAATTGCGAACTTCTAATTTTCTGCAGTGGTCGCAAATGCGACGATTTTCTCAATTTTGTGAGTTGGGCCAGATTCACAAATGCAAAGTGAATTTCGCAAATGCGAATGCTGGTGCTTCTGCAATTTTCAACTACTGGTTTTGTTGCTCTCCGTCACCCCGACCTACTCAAATCAACTCCAAAAATTCTAAAACTTGGCAGATTAGTTCAAAATAATATACTAAGCTATTTTAAAAAAAGAAAATTTCGAAAACGACCAAAAATTTAGAAAACGATGGGTTGCCTCCCACCAAGCGCCGCATTTAACGTCGTGGAACGACGCGGATCAACTTTACCACTTTTCTCACCTCTTGGACAATATAAACTGGGCACCTAGCTTGGAATAAAGCTTGTGACCACGAGCGATAGGGGTGGTAAATAGATGATCAAGCCAAGCATTAATTTTTTCATTTTGCACTTCTTGGCTTTCATGTGAGGAATGTCATTTTGTCTTCTTGTTCCCTAAAATTGTAAGATGTATGGCCTATACCTCCTCTCAATCCTTCATTGAGTCGTGTAGTTCAATTCCCATATCACCACACAAGTCCAATATTGAAAAGTGCTTAGAATGTGACATCAAACCTCCAAATTGCAATTCTTCCCGAATTTTGACATCCTCTATTTCCCCCGGACTAGAGTCAATCTCAACCAAATTTTTATTTACACTGGTTGACTCTAATTTCATATTTTTCTTGGCATCACTAACACTCATGGAGTCGGTTGGCTGATGTTCAATTATTGATTCCTCAAAGTAAAACTCACTTTCTCCCTCGGATTTGGACTCTTCTTGACCTTCTTCCACACTTTCAAATTGATAGGCATAATGAGACTCAATCAATGATTTCATTTGATCCTCCAAAGTGCGGATATGCTCATCATTTTGAGTCACGCCTTGTTTCAAGTCCTCAAGTGAAAAGTTGTGCTTTTCCTTATTTTCAAGAATGGCCTCCAACATGAGCATCATCCTCTCATTTTGAGCATTTGAGAGTCTTCTTGCTTTGGTTCAAATGCCAAGGAAGGATTTTCGACTTCAACCTCTAAGGAAGGTTCTTGGCTATCATTCACTTCCGAGACTTTTTGGACCTCTAAAGCTTCAAGCATTTCTTCCATTTGTGAGTGCAACCTTTCAAGTGCCAAGTAATTTTGGAGACTATTCTCCAAAAGCTCCTCCAAGGCATTTTGCTCTTTGTTTCCTCCTTCAAGTAAGCATTCCATCATGATCTTGAACTCTCCATTTCGGCCATGCTCAATTTATTCCACTTCCTCATCCCTAAAATTTTCATCACAAAAAGTAGAATCATCATAGCGGGGGCTTGGGAAGGGACGGACAAATAAGCACAATCATACCAATGACCATTTTGACGACCACATTATCACAAATACTCCACTCATGAGTTTGAGATTGTGCGCGCGATCCACCCCCGGGAGAATTTAAATAATTTTTCCATGAGTGTGGTCCTCCACAATAAGGGCAAGGGTCATCAAAGTATGAACAACTACCATCCGACCAATTTTCATGATATGATGCCATGTATTTTTTTTATTATCAAAAACTAAGAAAATAAACAAGAAACAAATAAGAAAAATAGACCAAGGTAAGAAAGATAATTACACAAATATTCACAAGTTTGGACCAAAGCACTTACGTTTATTTCTCAAACAACCTAAATTACGCCAAATTGTTCCTCGACAACGCGCCAATTTTGATGACGTCCAAATCCACTACTAAAAAGTAAATGGACACGGTCACATGCAATATAAATTACCCAATTATGAGTCGGGATCGAATCCCACAGAGAACAATATGTAGGCGATTAGGAATGTAAGAGAATTATCACTTGTTATGCAATGCCAAACACTTAGAATTTGGTTGTGAAAATATTTATACCTAAATGCGAAAATGTAAACTAACCTAGAAATCAAGTAAAATGATCAATGGCTACAAATATGGATGCATCGGGAATTACACTCAAGTAAAAATCCAATATATTTCACGATTTTACAAATATGAGCGAGTTTATGTTAATTAGCCACTGATAACAATTCTAAATTAGCTTCTTCCGAAGACTAACAAGACTTACTAATTGATTTATTCCTAAGACAATTAAGAGATTAAGCACACCCGGATAGCTACAAGTAGTTCAATCCTATCCCTAGGTAGAATCTATAAAATGAGGGTTAAAGCCTCAAATTCTTGTTAATTAATCTTTCTCAACCCCAAATTATCTTTTATAAAATTAACTCGAAGTTAATGGGCGAGTCCTAGAGTTAGCTAATCCCTTTGGAAACATTAAAGAACACGAATAATTAAAGAAATAATAACTCACTTCATAAATAAATAAAAATCGTTCAATACATAAGCACAACAATGTATTTAATCCACACTTTAAATATGAATATTTTCATAAACAAGATTCAAGTGTTGGAAAAAATACTACACGCTTAGATATACAATACAAAGCAAGAAAATAAAGAAATGAGCATAAAGGAGTAAGAAATTCTCAACCAAAAGCTTCAAATCTTCAAGACCCAAGTGTGTGTGCAAGAACCCTAGCTTCCAAAACTTGTTTTCTCTAGTGTAAGGACTGAAAATAAGCCAAAGATCTGTAAGAGTTGTAAAAGTTATGTAGAAGATATGGTCGTGTATTAAATGATTTTGGGGTAAAAAATCGGGAAGTGCCAAAACTGCCCAGTTTTTTGCCCAGACTTAATGAATCGCGATCACGTAAATAGGCTTGCGATCGCAAAGGGTAATTCTGTAAAACACTGCGATCGCAGACTAGACCATGCGTTCGCGTAGAGCATTTCAGAGCAATTGACCAACTTCTTCATCGCGTTCGCAGAAATTCCATTGCGTTCGCGATGCATTGTTTCCTGGCCTAATGCGATCGCTTGTCACTGTTTGCGATCGCGAAGAGTCACTCTAGCAACATTCATTTTTTCTCAATTTTGCACATTTTGACTTGGTTTCTTCCGTTTCTTCTCTAATTCACTTGATACCTGAAATATGCCAATAAACCTCATAAAATGCGTTAGTTTCTCAACAAAATCATACAATAACTTAAGTATCAAGAGGAAATAAGTTGGTAAAATACCAACTTATCACTCCCGGAATTTGATCAATTCTGGAGTTATATGTTTCTACCTTCTTGTCATTGTCTTCGATCTTCTTCTCCCATGATTCAACCCGCTTTGTCATCTCCTCGATCATCTTCATGATAGCGGGATCGGTCCTTGATTCATTTTCGCTTGATCTCCTTGACACTGATTCTTCCCTATAAGCAACTTCCTGTGATGGTTCGGGCTCAACCCTGCTTGGTGCATGGTTCTGGTTTTGGAGTTGTGCTATTGCAGCTTGTTGAGCCTGCAACATTTCGAATACCACTCAAAGGTTGATTCCGCCCTCTTCACCACCCTGTGCGTTCTGACCGGCTGAACGAACGTCCCTACAGACACTATTCTCGGGGTTGATGGTTAGATTTGCATTAAGGATAATATGGGAACTGACATCGACTGGGTCTGCGGCCGAAACTCCATCGAGGTCAACTTGAGGCACTTCGTTCCCTGGGGAGGCTATGTTGTCGTTTTCGCCATGAAAACCAAGGCCATTGTCAATGTGTGTGGGCACTGCTTGAGAGTTCGACATGCTGATCCTGGAATAAAAAACACTAGTAAGAGCAAGTATAAAATAGTGTGTGTTACTAAAATTAGCACTAGGAAATCACTATTATCCTTAGCCCTGCAGTGGACGCCAAATTGTTTACCTTAAAAACGGATAACAATTAAATAAATAAGTGATTTTAAAGATATGTGATTTCACTTGGCACAAACTGATAAATTGTTTAAATTGATATTAGAAATTGACTGTAAATGATAATAAAGCAAACCAAATATGATGTGAGGTTTTGACCCTTGAGTTAGGTCGCCCTCGAACCAAATGAGTATGCTATTGGAAAATATGAACTGAGCAACATAATATTGAAAGCTTAAGAGAAAAATGTAGTATATTGCTTTGAATAGTGTTAATCTGATCTATTTAAAAATGATTAAAACCCCTTTATATAGTAAATGAGTTATACTTATGGCACAATTCTAAATACAGTAAGAAATAACATGATTGGCTAATTTACCGGCCTTGTCTTGATTCATGCCGAGATTTCTGCCGTGATTCTTGCCCGATCATGGATGTTTCAGCTTACCGTTACTTGACTGGGTAAGCCTCCTTCGATCTCACTCGATCTCTATTCCACTCGGTCTCGATCTTGATCGAACATCATCCTTGACTGGTCCTCGAATTAAGGGTTCAACAACCTGACTCCATATTGAGGTTCAATGCAATACGACGCCGAACCGTGGCCTGTCATGATCCAACCCCAATTTGTCACAAGAAGGACATGCCCGTTCTGACCGTATACAGAGCTCAAATTTGAAATATAACTTTCAAATATCATAAAGAACAAATCTTAATCATCAAATTGTCAAAATAACAATAAATTTAACAAACTCATTTTGCAACTAAGAACATGAAGAAGAAACTCTAAGAACAAAGAAGAAGAAAGAAGAAGAGAAAAGTGTATGTATCTGAAGTTATCCAAAAAATTGGGTATCAGTTAAACTTTTTTTTTTTTAAATTGTGGGTACAAATCAGTGGATTGCGCAAAACTAAGGGCCACATGAAAATTTTACAAAAGAAAATTGTATATTTTTAATCGTTTCCAAATATAATAGTCGATAAAATATATATTTTTTGAAAGGGAGCCTTGGAAGAATGGTAAAGTTATTTCCACGTGACCTATATGTCACGAGTTCGAGTCGTGAAAGCGACTACTAATTCTTGTATTAGGTTAAACTATCTATATCACATTCTGATCTTATATGAATGCGGAATACTTTGAATGCTGAACTACTCTTTTATTAAAAGAATATATACACACACACACACACACTTTTTGGCTAGCAACCACGATTAATTTTGACTAACCGAGCAACTTTGGACCCGTTTGTTCATAGATTTTGCCAAAATAAATTTGAATGTTATTTGGCAAACATATGTTTGACCATAGATTTTGGTTACGTTTTGGTAAAATCTCAAATCCCAAATTCCAATAGCTAGTTTTGGACCAAAATATCACTATTAGATTTTTAAAAATTGCCCCAAACTTTTGTATTTTATAAAAAAGACCACCATTTATTATTTTATAACAATGTTGTTTCTTCTTCCCGGTCATATGATAGTGTATCATGTAGTTCATTATAAAAATGATAATTTTGTACCAAATTTATTTATGTTCAAGACTATGATTTGTGATAGTATAATGAATGTTATTGATAATGGTATTATTGGGTATTTGTTATGTGTTTTTAGAACTTGTGGGTTATATTATTGATAATATAAGTTATGTTTTATATTTTTTCTAAAATAAATTTAAAAACTAAATTTAAAAAATTGAAGTCCAAACATATTTTCATTTTCAAATAAAACTTCAACCAAATCAAAAATTTTAAAATAAATATGAGAATCTAAAGCGAAATGCTCTCTTTATATTTGGCCTTGATAAAAAGCAAACGCTGGGTCGCTTTTGGAACACGAGAAATACCGAGCCCAGTGGCCCCACACTAAAGAAAGGCGAGGGTGAATTTGTCAATTGAGAATACCTCCGTAGCAGCGAAATGATTACCACAAGTATATATATTCAGGATAATAGAAAAAAATATCTAATATCTAGCCTGACATAAAATTAAGATCATCATTAAAAATAAGTTTGTTAACTTCTATTGTTATACTGTGTTAGTAATTGTGAGCTTAATACAAAAACATATTTTCAAACTTACTCAGCTTTCTCTCTCTATATTTTTTGTAAACAAGATGAGATGAAATCACATTAATGTTTATACTCGACCTATACCAATTTATCATCATTAAATAATTTAATAAAGTAAATTATATTAATTATTAATTGAATAAAAATTCAATAATATAAACATATATTATGCTGCTATTAATTAGGTATAAATAAAATTTTTTTACCATCAGGCTATACCTACGGATAGGGATGTCAATTGTTCGGTTCGACCGATTATTTTATAAACTTTATATCATACCAATTTTTCGGTTATTCTATTATCTATAATTAAAATTAGACTTTTCAAAGTCGTCCTAATAATGTCGGTTTCTCTTCGGTATCGATACAATTCGATTAATTTTTGGGATTTTTTCTTAAATGCCATGTAAAAGTCACTAGTAGAAGTAGAATACAATAACATACGTATTTTTATAGGATTCAGCAAAACTCTCTAAACATTTTTACTGTTTAAAGGATGATGAATTAAGAAAACATGAAAAATGACTAGAGTATATATCCATCAACTATTCTACAACAATGTAAAAGAAACTAAGCAAAGACAAAGAAAATATAAATTACACGAGTGAAAAGATATTAACCAAGCCGAAAAAGTATATAAAAGACTAAATATTCAAAAAGATAAATCTAAATATTGCGAAAGGAAGCATATTCAATACATTGTGGTTTGCTGCTCATAATCGTTAGAATACTTTGTGCCTTGCTAGTAAATATATTGGAAATGACTTAGTCTCAATAGAATTAGCATAATAGGTTGGGAATTAGGATTTGGAATTTAATTACTTGTTTACTTGTAACCGTTTTCATAATTCCAAGGCTCAAAGAAAAATTAAACGCTTTATTATTTTTAAATTTAATATATAAATATATTTTTTATATATAAATTCATTCGGTACGGTTTGATATTTTTTTAAAATAAAAAATTTATCCTAATTATCAATATGATTATAAATTTATATAAAAACTTATAATTCTATTAAAAGATGCAACATAATTTAAACGAGGTTTTTAAATATCCATTTGACACCCGATGCCCACTGATCTCATAAGCCTAATCCATTTGTACTTGGTAAAACCCATTAGAAAAGAGAACGTGTAACTTGCTAAAATAAGACAAATTTACATTGGACGGAAAATATTTACTAGAAATGGAGCATATATCTTTATTCAGGTGTAGAAAATTAACATTCTTCCAGAAATGCCCTCGTAGTTGCTACCCGAGACCCACGTGTTAGACGTTACCCCACCAAATCCACGGCAAATTTCCGCTTTACTCCACCTCAGCCCCAAAGTTGCCATTTCATATCACCGAGTCATCCATCTTCCTCTCTCCTCTCTTTCTAACATTCAAACCTAACTTTACCCAAACCAGAGGAAATGGTATCGGACTCGGAGCTCGTCGGCCGGCTGCGTGAGTTCCTAAGCACCTCCGACCTCACCACCACCACCACTACTGCCGTCCGACGAAAGCTCGAAGAGGACTTCGGTATCGATTTATCCGATAAAAAAGCCTTCATCCGAGAACAAGTTGATCTTTATCTTGAAACCCAGTTTCAACTTGACCAGCAGAAAAATGAAGGAGAAATGCATGAAGAAGTCGATGACGGACCGCCGGCGGCGGAAGTGAATGACGAAGAAGAAGATGCGGCGGAGGAGGAGGAGGAGGAAGAGGAAGAAGAAGAAGAGGAAGAGGAATCTGAAGCTGTTACTAAAGTAAAACGAAGAAGTTCTAAGAAAAAGTATGTGAAATTTAGATGTATGTTCATTTGATGTTCATGTGATTTTTTGTGCCTTGTTCAAATGTTAAATGATACATTCTGTTGCTTCTATTTAAGACGGCATTGTTACAATCATGCATGCGATATTTCATTTTCCTTTTGTATTTCTTCTGTGAAAAAAGATATACTACTAGGTAATAGCTTAGAATAGATGTTAGACTACTACGCTGCATAGTTAAGGGATGTTCTTGCTAATGGTACATATTTCTTAGTTCTTTTTTATAACGGTGGTGTCAGGGAGGAGGGGGGGGACACCTTACGTTCTTGAACTGATAACCAAGTTTCGGCTAACCCAGTGATCTTTCAACCGTTGCTTTTTCCCCCTTTGTATGAGAGTTCAAAGAAATTTCTCTGATCCTTCTCTTTAGCTAGTACCATTTTTATCTTTCACCAAGCTCAACTGCAAGTGAAAGTTCATTGTTATATATGGTGGATAAGATAGTCATAACCAAAAATCTGCCTAAATGTTGAAACTGTTGAGCCACATGCTTTCTATGGGAAACTCGAGACTCTTTATAAGAAGCCAAGGCCAAGAGCAAGCAGGAGTTGTCCTATCTGCCTAGAAAGATTCGATAAAGAAAATGTGGTGGGCGGGAAATCAATAGACACAGAAAGAGAAGAGCAAAAGGAGCAGAAGGCACTCCGTTTTTTATGTGAAATCAAGGAGCAGCAGGTTAGACTTTGACACTTCCCGTGCTGCTATGATGTAACGTGCAGTTGTCCTAAGGCCGCAGGATGTATGGTATACGGTCCCCTATTTTCTCTCCCTTAAAGTCCTTTATGGATTTCGAGTCGGGAATAGAGCAGTGGCTTATTCAGCGCTATATCACAATTCATTCTCGTCTTTCTATTTCTGCTACTATGCCTCCTGGTTACTGTTTAGTTCAGTTACTTTTTTTCTCTTCCAAACAAGGAGAAAAAATAGGCGATTCGAATCCCCGTTCTTCTGATTTCCTCTTGTCTGCTTTCTTGCTCATGCCAATGCCTAACAAAACAGTTTAGGAATCTGCATGGGATTCTGTACCAAGAACATCGGCTTCTAATGTCGATCTTCCCTTCGGCCAAGGGGAGGAGAGAAAGAACGCATGCACGGAGATTTTGTCTGTCGGAGGCTCGAGATTTTTGAAAGGACATCTAAGGCTAAGGTTATGAAGTAAAGGAAGTCCCTTACTGAGAGGAGTGGTGATCTTGTCTTGCTTGCTGGGACAGAGGAAGCTTCCGGACCATCTTTTCCAGCCAGACGCAACTCGACTAATTCAACTCGACTAATTCACCTTGTACTTGCTACCTCTTACCAACACAAGTACCGGGTAATTATGTCCACTAAGGTTTAGATAGATGAGAAGAAATAACCTAGTGTTTTGTTCCACTGAAATTTGGATATATATTTCTGTATTCTTGAAATAGCAATTCAACAGTGCCGTTTTTAATAAAAGATTATTACGTTCTGAAAGAAAAAAATGATAGTACCCCGGGCTTCCTTTTTTGCTTGTTTGGGTTGTCGTCACGTCAGCTCCGCCTATATGAGTTTTGTATAGCTGGTTATATGCATAGATAATGGAGAAAGATTGCATTTTTACTCTATTGTTGTTCAAAGAAAAAAAAAATAAGGAGAAAGATTGCGGTAAGTTGCCAGCATGTGAAAAGATAGTTATATACATGAATGGATGTGAAGTTGGCCCACATAGAGCTGAACGGATGCAGAGAATTCATATACTTGACCCTATTGATCTGTGATTGAGGCGTACTTGATTATTGATTGATTTTTGTATTCGTCTATGTCTTCTTGGATGATTATCAGTTTTCCGGTGCCCGTATTTTGTTTTATGTTGGGCAGTTGAACCATTAGGTGTATTTTCTGCCTGACAGTGTCAATAGGCTCATGGACCACAAATTGCAATGAGTTATAGGAAGGATGAAAAGATTCCGGGGTTGGTAGGGGGTGACCAGTTGGGGGGGGGGGGGGGGGGGGTTAGAAAGTCGAAATCTTGTGATTATCTGCTGCTTCTCCTTTGATTACAAATAGTTCTTGTTGTTGTCAAGGTTGTAGTCTTTGCTCAATTTGTCATCCTTATGTTTCTGTTACTTCCTTTTCTATTAACCAAATATGTTACAGTAGTTCGATTGTGTTATGATTTGTTGAGGAGGTTTAAACATTTCACCGTTATTATTGATTATTTTTGTTATTGAGATTGTCAAAGTGAAGGGCGCTTCTCCAGCGATGTTAAATAATACTAATTGGTGTTGAGCCAGGATATTAATGTTACTTTTAGAAAAGAATTAAAAGTAAATTTAGTATGTCAGGATTGCATTAGCCTGAGAGATTATTGCTTGTTCCTCCTCTTGTTTGCAGAGGCATTAGCTGCTTTTGCTATCATTCATTCTCATGACTGCTACAGATATACTGCCAGAAACCAGCATAAGTATCTCCCGGAAGAAGTTATGCAAACTATAGCCAATCCATGCATTTGTTAATTGAAGAATGTGTAAAATGAATGAAATAGAGAAATATACTTGGATTGAATAGGCTAGGAGAAAAGAAGATCAATTCATCGTATTAAGAGAGAAAGTATCTGCAAACCAAAAAATAAAAGGAAAAAGAATGGAAATCTCTGAGATGTTGATTGACTTGAAGGAATGGGGAGGAAAGGAATACATAAGAATTACGAAACATAATGCTATTTTAAGTCAAAATATACTATGCTCATTGTTTCCATTCTATTTCCTTTCATTTATGATCCACCCAATTGACCCCTCAGGCAAAGTGCAAAAGAAGAGGAATAGCAGTCTTAAATAAAATCTAAAGTTGACATCTTACGAAACAGCTAGGAAGATCTAAAGTAGACACCGAGCAAAATAGTGACCAAAATCTTGCTTCTTTCCTTCCAAATAGTCACAATCAGAAAGCTTAGGTGGATTGTATGGTCGGAACCTCCCTTTTAGGACATCTGACTTTGTATTTCCCTTTTTCATGACCTGATAGTTTATCTTGGTGGAACTTCAGTTAGTTTTGCTGAGAGAATGCTCTCTCCTTCTCTCTGGGAGAAGTCACCCCTATATAGCCAGGGTATTGATCATGTGTGTGCATGTGAGTAGTTTACTTTGGTGGTTGTGTGACATCTTTTCTCATGTCCGGATCTGCATTATACAGTGGTATTAAGTTTAGATGATATTTAAACTAATGAAAGAAAGTTTCTTATCAATACAGAAAAATGCTAATACCAAAAGGATGAGGTGATATTTGCTGATCAGTGATGCTAAGCTGGTTCATCGCTCTTTTGGTTATGCGCAGATCATGTCGTTGTCCTTCAGTACAACATTACTGATATATGATAAATCTCATGTATCAAACCTGTTGACCCAGAACTTCCGAACTTTTAATGTTTGCAGCAAACAATTATTACCATTATATTTCATCAGCTATGAATCTGGGCATGTCGAGTGGGAGAGAAAATATGAGTATCTGAATGATTGTGTTTGAAAAAAATTAATTGCTTATTTGCCTCTTATGGGGATCACTTTATTTTAGTCTTAGACCACACTGGTTGAACTTAATGGTACACTAAATCCTATTAGGTCTGGGAAGAAGAATGAAGTTAAAAGGAAAGCTGGTGGATTTACCAAAGTATGTAGCCTTTCTCCACAACTTCAGAAATTTACTGGGGAAGCAGAACTTGCAAGGACTGAGGTATCACAAATCTGCATGCTTCTGTCTTCTTTTAAAGCCTCCATTGCCATTGATATTATTGTGCATGAACTAAATCCTCACAAATGCTCTATGAAGGTCGTGAAGAGGATGTGGAACTATATTCGTGAAAATGATTTACAAGAGCCGTCAAATAGGCGGAATATAAACTGTGATGACACATTACGGGAGCTTTTTGGTGTGGATAAAATAGACATGTTTCAAATGAATAAGGCCCTGGCAAAGCATATCTGGCCCTTGGATTCTGATGGTGGTATGGAGACGCTTCTCTTCATTCTTTCTTTTTCCTTTGTTTTCTCTTTTTTCCCCTTGGTTTGCTGAATACTTTCTGGTAATCTTTTCTATGACACTTGATTCTTCCCATTTGGCGAATTTTGTATATAGATCGGTTTTGTGTTGCTTCTTGCTAAATAAATCTGTTACTAACTTATCTTCAGTTCTTATAAAGTCTTGCTGCAACTGCTCTCAGATTAACTGCTTAGTTTCTGGAGAGGCTGCAATTCTAGATTTGTGTTTGTATGCTGTTGGCTTATTAGTGTTCTGCCATGTAATACTGCATCATGCTTTTGATCATGTAGAAATCAGACACTGTAGAAGACTGTATTCTGATTCTTAACTATTGAAAGTAAGGTGGGTTTCTACAAACTCCTGAAAAGTACATTCTGTACTAGTTTTCATGTCATATTGTGGCCACCTTATTTCTCCGTAGCTTTTTTTCTCTTCATTTATCATTCTATGCAATTATGAACCTTTTTTATGTTGCAGCCCAAAGTTAGCTTGTAGTCAATAATAATACATGAGGAAACAGTAATCTTACAAACGTAATATTAGCTGGGATGAAGAATGATAGAATGTTTCCTCATGTAGGATGCTTTGTCTTAATTCCAACTTGTGGTCAGCATGTAAATCAATAATACTATTTGAGTAAACATTAATCGTATGTATGTAATATTAGCTGATGTTACAGCTTGTTAGTTTTGGCCTTTGGGTTTAACAACTAAAATCCTGTTGAATGATTAATTCTCGGCATGTGTAAAGTCTTACAATGCTAATTTTACACTCGTCACCTCTATGTGACTATGAATCAGTTTCCACAATAGCAACTTCTGGTTCGGTAAATTCTACTGCGAAGGAAAAAAGTTCTACAGCAAAGAAAAAGCGGCAGAAGCAAGAGGAGGATGAAGGTAATAACTTAGCTTCAGCTACTATTCAGACAATTTCTTTTCCTAGCTGTGAAAGTTGTTTCTGCTTACTGTCCTTATGCCAAAAAACTTGTTTTAGTTTCTTAGATGGTTGTGGTAGTATTTATCCGTGCAGCTTTATTTCAATTCATGATTTACTTTAAAAATATTAAAGGGTTATTGTCTGTTCCCACATTGTTCTTTGTTGCTGATAAATTTTGATTCATACATACTTCTATTTTTGTCCATACACAATGCACAATTTGTTAACAATATATTTGATCCCTCGTATATTTGATAATAGATTCAGATGAGCCAAAGAGAAAGGAAAAGCGGCACAACTCTGGAATTCTTGCTCCACTCCAGCTTTCTGATGCCTTAATTAAGTTCCTCGGTACAGGAGAGAGTGAGCTGCCACGAGGCAATGTTGTTAAAAGAATTTGGGATTACATTAAGCAAAATAACTTGCAGGTAGACATTAATTTGTGGTATCTGTTCTAATTTCTCTCCACTGAATTAACATTTTCTTTTTCTTTTTATTCCTGAATTTTAAAAACTAGCTTTAAGGTAAATGTAGTGTGTCTTTAATATTGCAACTTTAGCTAGGTCATTCTCTATATGGCTTGCGGTAGGTGCTCAACCTTTTCTGCCCTTAGTCATATTCAGTGTTGCTGGTAACAGATATATACTTAAATGTTGCTTGATTTAGACAGGTAAAGTTCTTGAATGCTTTCATTTGCTATACAAAATAGCTTTCTTGCAATAGCTAGTGATAGGTTGTAAACGCACGTAGCCCGTATAGGTGTCTAGCATCATTACCTCGAAAGATCTGATTTTAGAAAGCAATAAGTCAGTTTCAAGTAGTTATGGAAGAGAGAACTATTCTCAAGATTTAATTTTCTGTCAAATTGTTAAGAAAATGAATTGTCTAAAACCATATAAAGAGACTACAATCCATTCCTTCAACTCTCCTCCCTAGGTGCAGGACTGAGGATCTGGCCACGAATAACCCAACATCAGGGATCGGTTGGGATTCAACAACAAAAACCCCCAGTGTAATGTTACAAGTGGGGTCTGGGGAAGCAGACGTTACCTCTACCCTGAGCAGGTAGAGAGGCTGTTTCCGATAGGCCCTCGGCTCAAGGAAAGATAAAAAAAGCAGGGATGGGTCTGAATTTATAATGGGCATTGGTTCAGCTCAACCCTAAAGCTAACTTACAAGGGGAGGATTATCCAAGAGCATATAATGAGACTGCAACCTATGCTGTTAACCAATGCTGGCCTTTAACAAAAAAATTGAAACCTTTTGAAGGACATCAAAGACATGAATTGTCACTCAATCAGGTCATGTCTGTTTTCAGAGTTTGCTCCCTAAGGATCTCCAACATATATTTTTTATTCTTTTAATAATGGTGGTGTCGGGGTTAGCTTGTGCGCATGTCCACTATTCCACCGAGTACTTGCTACCTCCTACTGATAGAGTTAGTAACTCTGTCTACCAAAACTTAAGCAGATGAGAGGAAATCACCTAGAGAAGAAATCACCTAGTGTTATGTGTCTCCGATGTGATTTGAACCCTGATCTCCAAGGTTTAATTGATCGCTTGGCAACAGCCTCCAACATATTTGCTATGTTGGGTTCATCAATGCCAAGAGTAGGGAATATGCTTCTTCATTTCTGCACAAGTTTGGTTACTTCCCCGTCGTGCTTCCTGACCAACAAGGGAATGCTCCGTTACTCCTCTTTCACTTCCACTTTTGTTACCTCCTCCTATCAGTCCATCCAAAAATTTATGTTATTTAATTGCTCGCCATTACATGTAAGATAATTAGTGATTTCTTATGATCTGACTAAGGTTTGATGAGTAGAGTTATCCGTTATCTGTGTTGGTGGGAGGTAGCAGGTATCCCGTAAAATAGTCTAGTATGTGCAAGTTGGCTTGTACACTTCCATTATAAAAAGAAAGATATGTAGAGAATTTTCAAAGTCAGAAACGACAAAGTCATGCATGCTCGCTTGTCCTCACTCACATTACTTTTTCTTATCATATTAGCAGTGGTCTGTTTTTTCTTTAAAATGTCGTGAATTAATTAATTTCAGAATGTTGCTTGAGCATTGATCTAAAATATATAAATAATTGCCTAGGTACATTCTTTATGCTTGCCTTGCATTTCTTTTGGTTGCACCAACTTTATTATCTGAAGAGTAGATGAGGAAACTCTCTTCATGTGTTAAAGCACCTTCATTTAGACAGTGGAAGTATTTTATCCTGCCAGCTGACTTAATCAAACAATTTTATTTTCTTTGGGTCAGTATGTTATGAGAAGTAAGAGAGTCAATTCAGTAAGTGGAGGATTGCATCTCTTCTCAACTAGGGAACTTAACATTGCATCTAGAAGGAACTTTGGATGAGCATGTAACACTGACAATTCATTAGCGCCTGACAACTTAAGCATTTAACATTTCCTTTTGAGTTTTCTTGAGAAAGCTTCCAAACATGTTTGGTTGAGGGACAGAAATTGCATTTCCAGATTCAATTCTATGGTTTATGTTGTGGTCTGATTGCTAAGCATAAACTTCATGGAAGTTCGGCATTCGCTAAAGTTTTCTTTGTTTATCTTGAAGGATCCGTCTGACAAGAGGAAAATAATATGTGATGAGAAGTTGAAAGAACTATTTGATGTTGATACCTTCACGGGATTTGGAGTATCGAAACTACTTACTGCACATTTTATTAAGGCGGAACGGTGATATGGTGGGCTTCCTTTTTGCAAAAAGCTCAAGGGCTTCAGAATTTTGCTTTAAGTTTGAAGCTAGATACTAGATACTAACATCTTTGTTGTGTTCTCTGTTGTATATGTTTTTGGACACTACTGGGAACGACTATAGGGGAAGCGAAAACTATTTTAAGTTGATTTACGGGTCTTCTCCTATAAATACCTTAAAAGGTCGTTTTGCTCGAACTGATTAACTGAGGAACTGTACTTCTGATGAAAAATGTGAATACTCATGTCCTTCCTCGTGTGCTTTTTTCTGCCTCTGTTTTGAGGATATATACGGACATCTTGGGAAGAAGATTTGGATGATTGTCCAACAATGTTTAAAGTTTTTGGTTGGTATTTTTCTTAGTCATCTCTAATACATTTTTTAATAGACGATACTAATTAGTAGAGATTAAGATTTAGTCATGTTAGTATGCTTAACTAGGAGTTAATCTTTGTTAGAATGTATGTTAATAGAAAATGTAGATAGCGTTCAGTGTTGGTGAACCTAAATAATTGAATACTAGATTGGGACATGTCTAAATAGATATTCTTTTTGTTGTCTGGATCCTGGTTCAAGATGGTTTAGCCCTGCAAGAGGCTAATGAGAGTATTCAGTTGTGTATGTAAATGGAAACCTACAGATTGATTCAACTTGCTCTTGTAGCTCCACTCTATTGATGTCTAAAGACTCAATTTAATTTCAAATTCGTGAACCTGTCATGTTTTTATTTCTCACATAATTAAGTCAACTGGTGTTCAAGATTGAACCGTTTTCTTGAAGATTACCAATAGACATATCAGGCTGACTTAGACAGTTTCATATTCAAAACTGGCATTCAGACCATGAGTCTAAAGTTGAAGAAAATATCAACTGCCAAATTTCAGAGTTAGGCAAAAGAAGAATCTCCTCTGTTAGTAATGGCTGAGATGAAGGATTTATATATGTTATACACTTAAACTGCTTAGCTTTGTGCTTTATAGTTGACTCTTCAATTATTGTAATGGAGGAGTCCTGCCATATCTTAGCTACAGCTCTTTTGCATTGGAATGTCTAGCAGCACTGTTCATCATGCTCTGGAGGCTATGGTTTATGTCCTCCATGTACTTCTGTTATTTGATTTATATACAGGAGGGCATGGTGGATCTTTTGAAAAAAAAAAAAAAAAAAAATCAACTGCAAACTACCAGCTGACCGGTGTGGCCGCATGATGTAAATACATGTTCCTTCCACAGTTTTGCCTCTCTGTAACCCCATTCGAACTGTGGTTATAAAAATTGATCAACCTCAATTTCTTTCAATCACATGGCTAATTAAGGTTGATCTTTATACAAAAATCAGTCACATGGCCAATCAAAGTGTGGCGCTGCGTTGTGAGACTCATATCTAAGACCTCTACTTATTTTGAGAGTCCGAAACCGAAGTGTGGTATTTTTGGACTCAAAGCATAAAAGATTTTATGTATAGCGCATGGATTGCATGTGCTATACCTAACGACACGTTTGTCCGTTAACGTATAGCTTATGCAATATATGCGCTATATTTGATTTTCAAACGTCGGTCAAAGTATATGTATAGCACATATACTGGATGCGCTATACCTGAAGTTGAAAAGACAGATAGGTATAGCGCATCACATATATGCGCTATACCTGTATTAAAAGCCCGGCCAGTCTTTCTCCTTTGCGACAGTCCCTCAAAAACGGTCCCCTCATTATTTTAGCGAGATAACACCCGATCCAAGGCGTTGTCGTGTAGTGGATCTCTATTATTGCTCGTTTCGGTGGTCAAATCTTCAATTTTTCTCAATTAAAAAAACTCAGAAAGAGGCATTTCGAATCACTTTTGTAGTAAAACTCATGTATATAATTGACTAATTAGTTGTTTTTACTGCGTTGTATGCTTTTTATGATTGTTTTTTGATATTTTTTATTTTTTTTATTTTATCCGGATTAGTATATTTATGTGCAAAAAATTATGAAAATTGTATATTGTTATTTTGTTGAATAATTAGTTTTATATGTGATCTTAGTGTTGTACATATAATAATATGTGATTGTTTTTTTAGTGTCCTTTAGTGTTATGTTGTGCCTTTTATTATTATGTAGTGCCCTTTATCCTAGTAAAACTGATAATAAATTTTAGTTTATGTTAGTTGATGTTATTTATGGCCATTTAGAGTAGTGTCACTTTAGTGCTCTTTAGGATTCTTTAGTCTAGAATAAAAATTACGTGCCCTCATTAATTAACCCGGTTGGAGTACTCAGTTATGAATAATATATTAATCAATTATTAAGTGTTTACTAAATGTATTACTGGATAACAATCATGTATTAGATATGAATAATAAAATAATTTGTTGACATTACAAAAGAGATGATGCTGGATTTTTGGATAAAATATAAAAGTTAACAACCAAATCGTTACGAATAAAATAAACTGAATATTATTTAGTATTAAGTTTGTAGTATTTTTAATATGAATAATTATTAAATATATCGTGATTAGTTATGAAAATTAAATATTTATTTTCTTATAACCCAAAAATATATGAAAAAAAGATGACAATTCAAACAAAACCCTGCCGAATTTTAGTCAAAAAATGTAAGAAAATAACATATAAAATATTAATATAGAAAATTTATCAATGACTTATTATTAAATATATCTTGATTAGTTATGAAAATTGAATATTTAATTTTCTTATAACCCAAAAATATATGAAAGAAGATGATAGTTCAAACAAAATCATGCTTAATTTTAGTCAAAAAATGTAAGAAACTAATATATAAAATATTAATATAGAAAGTTTATCAACCTAAGTAATAATATAGAAAATTTATCAATTAAATATTAAATAAAAAATATCGCAATATAAAGATGTTAAACGATTAAAGAGAAAAATACTTTAATTAATATTATTTAATTTACATACATCGTCATGAAGCTTCCCCCTGTGCATCCTAGACCTGCTGTTCGAGAGCTACTATTGTGCTAGGGTGGCCATGTGTCTTCACACATTTGGGATGGATAGTTGCTGTCCCAGATCTTGTACCCCAGACTCATAAACGATCTTTGGATTTCATTAGGTACCACCCACTTCATCCACGTACAGTTAGATGCCTTGAGCGGACAGGGTTTTATCGGTTTATAGAGATCGACCGATTGCAGTTTGACTGGCCCCTGATCACGTCTATGATAGAGCGGTGGTGAACGGAGGCGCACACGTTTCATCTACCTATTAGCGAGGCTACCATCACGCTAGATGACGTGGAGGTTCTATTCCTGTTGCCCGTTGATGGTATGGCTGTCAGCTACCCGCAAGCTCTTAGGGACTATACGGGAGATAACTATCTACATATGTTGCAGAGGCTCACAGTTTCCAGTCTGCGGAGCCGACTGCTTTGAGTGGTGCCAGTCGATTGCAGATGTTTTCCGTTAGGCAACATTTGGTGGGCCTGCATGTAGAGATTACTAATGACTCACTGACAGAGGCTATCGAGCGGCAGACGAGGCTGTTGCTACTGATGAGGTTTGGTGGTATTTTGTTCCTGAACACTTCGGGAAACCTAGTTAGCTTGCGATTTATACATCATTTGGAGCAGCTAGATGAGTTACCTACTTACAACTGGGGTGAAACTGTTCTAGCCTACCTTTATAGGCAGTTGTGCTGGTCGTCCATGGGCAACGTGAGAGACGTCGCCAGTTTCATTCTGCTGTTGCAGGTGATAACATTATCAACTCTTTTCATGATTATTACAGAGATAATACAAAATGACTTAAATTTTACGTCCACATTCTTAGGTTTGGGCTTGAGAGCGGTTCGTGCAGATCGAGCCACCTCTTACACCGATAGATCCAGATACACCGCCTCCACCGTCTACCACTTGCTAGGAGGTGGGTAGATAGGCGAGGCTGCGCCCGCGAGGTCGAGGCTCGATATCATCTCCCTTATTACAGGGATCTATTAGATTTACTGGAAGACACTTGGGTATATATATAAGACTAAGTTTGTTTGATAGTGCTTGATTTGTCTTGCGTTTACTCACGATTCTTGTGTTTAATAAATAGTTCATATGGAGGCCATACAATAATGAGATTATTTCTTGATTGCTAGATTATTGATCCCACGATCGAGCTATGTGGATGTATTTATCCCACTTATATGTCTCGATATAGTCGAGCAGCATGTCAGTGAGTGAGTCCTTCGATAGTTTGGTCGACGCCATCTTATAATTATTCTGCCCAATTGGCATTCCACACATTACGAGGGGGATGATAGCTGCAAGGTCGACCAGACATACTTGGACTGGCTAGAGGACCAAATAGAGGATTGGGATCAGAGATATGGCCTGATTCCTCCATACCCTCCACATGACCGTTTGGATGCGGAGTATGAGTACATGGGTTGGTATCCCCGTGTTACTCGTCTTCTGATAGGGAATCCTGTTCATCGCGCTAGTGGTCGGTACGTTCCATACGCCGGGAGGCATGAGGCACTGGTATGTTATTTGATATACTTACTTATCATGCTATATTAATTTAACATCCTTCCTTAATTAATATGTTATATTATATGCTGGCTATTGGCTTACACCGGTTCTACCAGTTGGGGCTGGAGATGTTACAACATGCAGGCGACGGAGCGGCAGTTATGCACGGGCTTGGTCGTAGGGTTGCTGATCTTGTTGCTGACAAATTGAGACGTGCCCGAGAGGATGCGCGTTTAGGTTACGAGATTGCAAATGTGCCGCCTGAGGAATACCATCATGGGCCATACGTGGCCCCAACACGTGGTAGACGTGGTAGGCGTGGCCAGAGAGGAAGGGGCGGCCCACATGGTTGTAGTGGTGGGCAAGGACGTGGTCCCAACTGGGGGCGTTGAGGCACCCGTAGAGGATATTATAGATGATCAGCTGGGTGACTACCCTGAGCCACACGATGCTCCTCAAGATATGCCGTCATTCAGCCTTCAGCTGTCACCAGTGACTTCACAGTTGACCTCGTCAGCTCCAGTGTTGATCGAGGGCACCGCTATTATGCAGTATGATTGGGATCGGTATTTTCCTGGTCGTCCCGAGCCATCCAGCGTTGCTGAGGATCGTCCGATATGAGAGGTGCATAGTGGGCGACGACTGAGTTATGTCTCATTATGAGGGCCGCTGAGGATCTTTCAGGCACAGAAAGGGAGACATCATATCGGGTCGAGACGTCATAACCTTCATCTACTCCAGTGCACCTCGGAGTTCCCATAGAGCATTGTGTTTCTACTTAGACGCATGTTTGTTTGTATTGCTATTACTTCAATTTGTTTTTACCTTATAGATTAGTCAATAATATCTATTGTTATATTTTTTTAGATTTCGTCATCACCCGTCGCGGAGGCCACATTATGCGATACTCGCTTGCCGGAGACAGATGATCTTATTCATGAGCCCGCTAAGACCATGGTTTAACCATTAAAATTTTTTGCTAACACACACGTTAGTATTCTATATTTCATATACCAAAATATCTTATTATTTTCTAGGTTACTGATGGCCTAACAACTGCTTCTACTGAGCCTGCTAGCCTTATTGATGATCATGCTGCAGTGCATCCTCCGATAAAGAGGCAAAGTGATTAGGATGATCCTGATAGCGTAGCCGAGCGGGATGGTATGCGCCTCAGGCCAGCCAATGCTTTAAAGCATACAGGCCGTGGGACTCATTGATATGTATTTTGAGTTGTATATTTGACATTGAATATCTAATAGTAAAATTATTGTTGTTTTACATAATTTGCATATATGTTTTTATTTTTCAGGTTATTTATTAGTTTAAAACTAGAACACAAAAAAATAAGACAGATTAACATAAACTTAAATTTATTAAAAATTACACATAATACATGACCCGTACACCATAAAAATAAAACACTGCACTTAACACATCCATGTGTTTGTTTAGTCATTATCTCCCATTATTCTATGCTTCAACCATTGAAAATTTTCTTTCAACTGATTATTTTCTTCTTATGCCTCTTTCAATATCTCCTTCACCACCTCAAGTTCTTCATGGAGTTTCAAGATATGAAGTTCATACTCAACTAGTAGATTCCAAATGTTTAGCAAACATGATATGTAGTATTACTGGTTAATGGGTTCATCATACCATTCTTCAAAATCATATTGATTTTCGTCCTACATATGGGGATGATAACAAAAGAATATTAATTAACATATTATAAATAATCTATTACCCAACATAACTTTAAATAATAATACTTACAACTTGTTTACACATCCAACGTCTGTGACCTAGATTGCAATTTGACCAATATAGATTCAAAATCGCACGTTTGCCACAGTAACACCTTGGTACGTCATTGCGTCCAGACATGTCGTAATGCTCGAACTTGAAAAATTGATGGAAAGTTATTTTCTTCGTTTGGTTATGCCGCAAATAATAATGCAAAATGCGCGGGGTTTTTATAGGCAACTTTGAGTGACTTTAGGCTACATATCGCATATTGTTGATGCGTTATGTTCCTCGTGCTAACGATTCTTTCCGATACAAGTAGGTGCAGCTTTTTCAGGTCAACTTTTTCAGGTCGACATGGCAATACATATAACACATATTGTTGATGCGCTATGTTTCGCGTGCTAATGATTCTTTACGATACAAGTAGGTGTTGCTTTTTCAGGTCGACAACTCTTTTTAATTGTTGTATTGAATCTTCAATACTAAATGTCAATTAGATTTAATCCTATTGGAAACTTAATTTATCTCATAAATATTGCAAACAACACCATTACAAATATTTAGCACAACAAAAATATTGCAAAAATTCACTAACTTTATCCTGGAGAATTGGGCATATTAGATGAACTGCCACCGGGAGGTGAATTACCACGACTTCTCAAACTAACTGAAGGACATTTACGGCGATCGTTTCCTGTTTGGTAACATATACCACATTTACGTGCATAAACGGTATCACCAACATCCATTTGGTTCCGTATCCGTGTTCTTTTTTGCACTTGCCGGTGATGCACATAATTCTTGTTACACACCATTTTAAATTGTTCTGGCTTCCAATAATGCTTAGCATCCACTAGTTGGAAGTGGACACTATAGGTGTTTACGTATGCAACAACACTATATGCTTTATCAACGTACCTCCTCGTCGCAAAACCTGTATGTTGAAAGCACTTTATGGCATGTGAGCATAGAAAGTGATAGATCAACCATTTCCCACACAAACATGATCTTCTGGATTCATTGATGGTGTGGGTATTATTACCACGGTTTTGATCAGACCAGTGCGAACTTCAAAAATATTTCGCTCGTTGCAATACTGCAAATATGTATTCCACTATGCTCGCTTCCTATATTTCTCAAATCGTTTCATCGGCTGTGGCATAAATTGAACACCCCTTTCCAACAAGGAAGATGCACTTTGGGATCTTTCAACAAACCTCTCTACCATCTGCTTGAATGACATCCGCACCATGGCTGTGACAAGCAATCCATTGGTAGACTTCAACAACCCGTTGAAAGACTTTGACACGTTTGTAGTCAAAATTTCCCATCTTCTACCACCATCCTTATACAAAGTCCACTTATAAAGATCATGTTGCATTAACCAACAATAAGCTTCTGGGTCTTCCTGCCTAATCAATTCCATTCGCCTCCGGAATTTACACTTTTGATGATTTGTTGCAGCCATCCACATTAAATCATGTAAGTCTTGTTCGGATGAGCCCGCCGGAAGTTGGCCGTCAAGTGCCTAAAATAGTAACGGTGGTAGGCATACGGTTCTTTCCATGCATCCAAAGTCTGTACAGAACTTAAAATCCCACTATGCCGATCAGATATTAGACAAATACCTGAACGCTGTCTGACAACGTGCTCCTTCAAGTGGTTCAAAAACCATGTCCAAGTCTCTTGACTTTCATTGGAACAAATAGCAAATGCGAGGCGAAATATGCTTCCATTAGCATCTACTGCAATGTCGATCAACATCTTAATATCATACTTCCCATAGGCATGAGTTTTGTCTTTGGAGTTTACCGGCAAACAATGCACAAAACCATCAATGGCTGGTTTAAATGCCCATAACACATATCTGAATATGAATTCTGGTATTCCGGACTCCGCTCAAGCTTCTATTCAACAACAATCTCAGGGTTAAAGTGTGGCAAAGCAGCCATGTAACTGTTATACCCCATTTTAACACGGGTCAAACTAGAGTATAATATATTGGTAATTCTGAAGGTTTAATTGATTAAAGAGAGTCGCCACCTAATTACTTTAACGGTGAATTAGGAAACCAAGTTTAGCTAAATAGTGCTTAAAGTTAACTCTGTTTTATATGGTCTGCTTAGTTTTAGAGATTCTAGGTAAGGGTTATAATTAATCTTATAGGGAAGGTTATTAAGACACCCTATATGATCCGTTAATAACGGTTAACTGGCCAAACTTAGGTTAATTAATAAGTAAAAATAGAAAGCTATCAAAATATGATTAAAGAAAACCTATCGTTTTACAAAGCGGTGAGAACTTGTCTTCAAAGAAAAGTTTTTATGAAGAAAAAGTGGCGTTTCTTTTAAATGATATTTGATTCAAATTTGTATTAAGAAATCTGACTGTGTAATGCTAAGGAAATTGGTTTAAGGCTGATTTACAAATGATGCCTCCTAAATCTAATGTCCTGCATAAAAAATAGTATAGCAAATTATTTTCATACTCTTGACTTTAAAATCTTTAAAGTAGAAGTTCTACAAAAATAAGTACTTTAATAATAATTAGATGGGAGATACTATGTGATTTAACAAGGCATAGCTATTTAATCCAATGTTAGTAATAAGTTTCAACAAAATCTTAAAATAAGGATAAACCTTAAAACACAGAGTAAATAAAAGTAATATATAATGAAATGGCAAAAGAAATAAAAGAAGGACGCTATAGCTACTCCCAAGCGTTTTTCGCTTATTTTCTTGCTATCCGGGATTCTAAGGAAGACAGTATAAGATGTGATGACTCTATGCTCGGGTAGTGTTGAGTCTCTCCGGAGACTCTTCGTCTTTTGCGGCGCGGGAACTGGGGTCGCGTCAAGGTCTAGTATTTCCGGCCTCTACTCCGCGACCTCAAATAACCGTTCGAAATCCGAAACAAGCACAACAAACGAAATTCGAAACAAGCACAACAACGCCTCTGTTATGGTTAAACAAAACTAATAGAGGCCAAACGAAACCAATCCCTAAAGTGTGATTCTAACGACTAAAAATATGAGAGAAGAATAGCTGGATAAGAGTATAAAAACAACGAGTAAAAAGGGCTTAAAGCGACCAGCGAAAAGTGCCGAAAATCTTCACCTAATCTGGTATTTTATAGGTGTAAGATTAGGATTTTTTGGAGTAAAGTTTGGGTGAAGGAGGCGGCTGATTTTGGGGGTAAAAAGGGCGGCTCAAGCTTCTTCGAAAGGGGATAGAGGCGGCGGTTCCCCTGTGTCCTTGAACTCTCCCAAATGCCATTATTTATAGGAGATGTAGAAGTAAGGATTTTGTTTTCGGCGGGATGTTTTTTGTGTTTAAGATTTCAAATGGAATCAAATGTATCCATTCAAATTCGAACGTTGGAAACGCAGTAGGCATTCACGTGATTTGGTCAGTCATGAGAGCAAACATTTGTAAAAGAAATGGTGCGGACAAGGTCTGCCTATGGTTGAGAGGAATTAGAAGTTTCCCCTGAAGAGGAAAGAAGGTGAGCAGCGTTTGAGACAACAAAAAAAAGACATAGTGGATCTAGGATTTTAGTTAAGAGGCTAAACGAATTTGGGCTCCAAGTTGGGCTTATTCTTAAAGAGTTCAGTGTATTGGGTTAAGGAAAAGGCCGAAATTTTGGGCCGTTCCCTTCTTTGAATTAATTTCTTTGGGCTTCTAGCTTGGAGAACATAATAATCTATATCACATTAATATTATATAGGCAATAGTTGTTAGTATTAAAACAAGTAAAAGACATTGCAAAATTATTACTATGCTAGTTTTCTAACTAAAATACTATAGCATTAAGTAATTTAAAAAAAAAAAATGTAGAAGTAGAGAAGTGTTATTACTTGATAAAATAGATGAGAATAAGATGCCTTTTTTGCAAAACATAAATATCAATAATAATAATAATAATAATGATAAAAATAATAATAAATAAAAAAAAATAAAAAATAATAATAATAATAATGATAATAATAATAATGATAATGATAATTATAATGATGATAATAATAATAATGATAATAATAATAATGATAATAATAATAATAATAATAATAATAATAATGATAAAAATAATAATAATAATGATAATAATAATAATGATAATAATAATAATGATGATAATAATAATAATGATAATAATAATAATGATAATAATAATAATAATAATAATAATAATAATAATAATAATAATAATAATAATAATAATAATAATAGTGTAGTAGTAGTAATAACAACATTAATGATACTAGTAATAGTGATATTAGGTAAATAATAATAATTAGGTCTAGTTTGCGCTAAAAATGGTAAAATGACTATTCTTACATTATTAGTGATATTCGAATCTTAAATAAATAATTATGAAGAAAGGAGGGACAAAATTGGGTGTCAACAATGACTTATCCAGTTACCATAAACAATCTCAAATGCATGTTTACACCCGAGAAATGCCTTTCTTTTGGTAATGGTATAACCATACACCTGGTGCACAGATGTTATACACTATTTCATCTTGTACCTTATGGACGATTCATTGTGTGGAATCAAGACAAGAGAAATCAAGTCAATATTCAAGTTAAAATGATTCCCACTGAATGTGTCCATATCACAAGTGTGGGTGCCAATGTATTTCCCCACAATCTGCATATTTGTTTTCAACTTTCTCGCACGCCACATCCATCTACAACCTTGAAACCATCTACGACCAATAACCTTATATACTTCCGGAGATGACTCATGAACCTCGATTTCACAACACCCTTTTATGCTGTACATTCGCACCGCCCTGCTAAGGCGCGCTTTATTAGCAACAACATATTATTTGGCAACACCGTTGGTCTAGATTCATCCCACATTATTGTCTGAATGTCATTAAGATACCTCGTGAGGTCATCCACATCCGTCATACCGGGCAATTGATGAAGGTAGGGAATCGCCCTTGATTGAAAGGGCACACGGGACTCGTACAGTCTGGGTCTAACGGGAGGTGGAGTCTGCATGATGGAGCATGCTATGGTAGCATCATGCTCCCTCGGCAAATCAGATTGCTTATTCTCATAAGCAAAATGTGTTTCCTCATCATCGTCGCCCTCATCATGGAAGGGTTATCATCTTTAGACTTATCAACATTGTTGTCATAATCACTATCATCTTCCCGACTCTGTGCCTCTTAGATCCTGATCAAATATGTCGTCTTCGGGCAACTGAGTAAGGACAAGACCTTCATGTTACTCGTTTTCACTGCACAACCAATAAAATAATGAGTTTCTCAAAGTCATCCCAACATTAAACATTAACTTTTTCTCTTAACTTACAATTCACAATTTGTTGATAGCCCATGATGCACATTATCGAGTTGCTGATGACTCCCAGATGGACCAACATGATCCAAACCACCAAAATTGGGCATATTTCAATTATTGGTTGGTTCATAACTTGTAAAATTCATATTTGGCCGGTACTGTAATAACCCGACCAGTCATTTTAAGAGTTGTAGCCCCGTTCCCCCATTATATTTTCATTCCCTACATAGTTTTTGTTATGTGACTTGCCGGGGTAGTTGGTTCGGGTCCGGAGAGGTTTCAGAATGAATTGAGATACTTAGTCTAAAGGTTAAAAACTTAAGTTGAAAAGGTTGACCAGATGTTGACTTATGTGTAGACGACTCCAGAATGAAGTTTTGATGGTTCTGTTAGCTCCTTTGGGTGGTTTTAGACTTAAGAGCATGTTCGGATAGTGATTTGGAGGTCCGTGGTTGATTTAGGCTTGAAATGGCAAAAGTCAGAAATTTAGAAGTTTGATCGAGAATGGAATTTGTGGTAAACGAGATCAGAATGCAGTTCAAAAAGTTGGAGTAGGTCCGTGGTGTCATTTGTGACTTCTATGCACAATTTGAGGTCAATCAGACGTGATTTGATAGGTTTTGGCATCGGATGTGGAAATTAGAAGTTCATAAATTCATTAGGCTTGAATCGATACACGATTCATGGTTTTAGCGTTGTTTTATGTGATTTGTAGGCTCGACTAAGTTTGTATCGTGCTTTAGGACTTGTTGGTATTTTTGGTTGAGGTCCCGAGGGCCGCATGTGAAGTTTGGATGATTTTCGGATCAAGTTTGGAGATAAAAGGGGTGTTGTAGCTGAAGTCTTCTGGTGCAATCGCAGCTGCAAAGTTTTGGTCGCAGGTGTGAGATCGCAGGTGCAGTCTGGGAAGCGCAGGTACGACCTTGAAGGGATTGGGCACTGGCCGCAGGAGCAGAAATGTAGCTGCAGATGCGAAGGCGCATATACGTATGGTCTTCTGTAGAAGCGGAAAGGGGCAGTCTGTGTTGGAGTTGCAGAAGCCGACAAGGTCTCTCAGGAGCGTACCCACAGATGCAAAAGTTGAGCTGCAGGTGTGCGAGGTAGGAGTGGAGTGTTTTTCCATAGAAGCAGATTTTTGGAGAAAAGCAGAAGCAAGATAGATGGGCAGTGTTTCAATCCTAAGGGTTTCGTGATTTCTCTCATTTTGGACTTTTCAAACTCAGTCTAAGGAAAATTTTGAGAGGATTTTCGAGGGGTTTCTTGGGATAAGTCACTTGTGGTTAAATTTATTCAATAATTATGTTTCCTCATTGAATTCCCCACCTAGATTTTGTGGTTTTGGGGTGTAATTTTGGGAGTTTATGCTACGGATTTGGAGAGTTTAAATTGGGGATTTGGGTGTCGATTTGGTGTTGGATTTTGGTAAATTTGGTATGGTTAGACTCGTGGTTGAATGGGCTCCCGTATTTTGTGACTTTTATTGGATTCCGAGACGTGAGCCTAGGGGCCGGCTTTTGAGTCGACTTTTTGACTTTTGATTAATAACTTAGTATATTCTTATGGAATTGATTTATTTAGCTCGTGTTGATTGTATCGAACTGTTTGTGGCTAGATTCGAGGCGTTTAGAGGCCAACTTACGAGGCAAGGGCGTGTTGGAGTAGGGATTTGAACGGTTTGAGGTAAGTAACAATTTTAAACTTGGTTCTGAGGGTATGAAATCCCGAATTTTGTGTCATGTGATTGGTGTTGAGGTGACACACTTGCTAGGTGACGAGCGTGTGGGCGTGCACCATAGTACTTGTGGCTCAGTCAATTCCATGGAATTTTATAGTTGAATAATCTGTTGTTATTCGTATATTCTCCATGTGCTATAGAAATTGAATTGCAAATCTTTCTAGAAATCATGCTTAGACTATGTGTTCATACTGTAGGGACCCCCCGAGGTCGTGTTACATGTTTAATCATCATTTAAATTTCCACTCTGTACTCAGTCACAGTTTTTATTCGCATATTATATCTCAGTCTCTGTTGTTCTTTATTGATACATTATATCATCGCTGTTTGGGCTAATTATCATGACTATTTAGAGCCCGAGAGACTGGAGAGATTGATGACTGAGTGAGGACGAGGGCGTGATTTTGTGGATAATTATTGGGATCGGGTTGAACGTGGCAACATGTTTTATTCATCTATTCCACGATTGGCTTATTATAGAGCTTAGGCTGAAGGAGCCCTCCAAAGTCTGCACACCCACAGTGAGCGCAGGTACCTACTGAGTGCGAGCGTGAGTGCCGAGTGACTGTGAGGTTGGAGTGCATGGGAGGACTGAGTTACTGTTACTCTGAGAATATGCACTTGATTTCATTGCAGTGTACTTCCGCTTGCATGTATCACTATCATGTAGTTTTTGAGAGATACTATATCCTGTTTCAATTGATCTTGATATGAATTAACTATTTTGTCTTCAAATGTCGAACTTGAATGTATGTCTATTTTCCTGTATTGTATTTTTTGTAATTGAACTATCTCCATGTAGCTCGTCACTACTTTTAGTCCAATAGTTAGTCTTGTTACTTACTGAGTTGGTTGTACTCACGCTACACCTTACACTTTATGTGCAGATCCAGGTGTTTCCGGACCCGGTGGGTGCTGATTATCTGAGCAGCTTGATCATTTGGAGATTTCGAGGTAGCTGCCCAGCATTCGCAGACCTTCACTCTCCCTCCCTATCTTTCAACTTTATGTATTTAGTTCCAGTTTTTCGTAGACAGTATTTTCAAACTTGTGTTGTATAAGCGCTCATGTACCCAGTGACACCCTGGTTTTGGGAACTTCCGTATTGAGTTTTGACTTTCTATCCAATTTATGAGAGCTTTAATTATTTAAAACCGTGTTATTTCATTTATCCCTTAAAAGTGTTAGAAATCTTTTGAGGTGTCGGCTTGCCTAGTACCACATTAGGCGCCATCATGATAGGCTAAGTTCTTGGTCGTGATAGGTACCCCTTTGAAATATATGAGTGTTAGTACGAATATGATAAATAAAAAAAATCATACTAAGACAAAGGAAAATTTAAATTTACCACTCAACATGTGAATTATGTAAACTTGGGGAGAAATTATGTCCTCGCTCCTCATTCTCCCGTAAAGATAAGTTTAGATCTGGCCAGACTCTTTCAAATGGAACTTGTTCGGATAAAGCTGCTCCAAAAACACCAGCCGATGATAGAGGGTTATTCCTATTTTGCGGTACATTAATATTGCGAACGTCTTCAGATTTGACATACATTTCCAGCATTTTTATCACAATAAGTTCCCGGTGTTCATCCAGAATCCTCAAAAAATATTTCCGAGTTTCAGCGTCTTCTATGTTAAACTCAGCATAACAAGAAACCCCTTGCGGAGTAAGAGAATACGGATATCTTCTGGTTACATTAATATTAACATGACGTTTCCTCACACTCATTCTTTTACAAATCAATAATACCAATCTATCGTACTCCAATGTAAGTTGCACTTAACAATACAATGTGGAGAAAAATTATAGTGTACTGAGTTATTCTCCACGACAACATTAACCCCAATATAATGAAACCCTACTTTTTCGCACTTCAGACATTATGGAAAAATACAGAAGATTGAATTTTTCGGAATGGATTTTTGAAGAAAGAATGAATCACCTTAAATAAGCAAAAAGGCTGTGCAGGCGGGTATAGCGCATAAATTTACTGCGCTATATATATATATATATATGTATGTATATATATATATATATATATG
>ML344066.1:0-80792 GCA_005239505.1 Nicotiana paniculata | reverse complement strand
CTCTTACTGTGACATCATTGGAACTAGCATTATCTACCGTTATAGTAAATACATTTTCCAAACTCCAATCAAGCAAGCAATTAGTAATAACCGATGCCATATCATCACCCTTATGACTAGAATTGGGACAAAATTTTATTATCCTTTTATGCAATTTCCAATCTCTGTCAATAAAGTGAGCAGTAAGACACATATAGTTTATTCTTTGTATAGAAGTCCAAGTATCTGTTGTAAGACAGATTTTAGGACGTGCTTCATTGAAGGACTTCTTCAAACTTTGCCTTTGCTCACAATAAAGTTCATAACAATCTCTTTTCAATGTTCTACGAGAAGGAATTTGAAATTGAGGTATTGTGACTCCTATAAACTTCTTAAATTCCTCCTTTTCAACAAAATTAAATGGCAGTTCATCCAAAACTATCATTTGAGCTAAAGCTTTCCTACTAAGTGCTTGATCAAATTTCCAAGTGGTAAGCACCCCTTCAGTTGCCCCATTTGAAGTTGGTAGAAAACTTAATTTTGTTTGACTATTTTCCATGCTACGGGCATTTTGGGACACTTAACGAGATGATTGTTCATTGATGTAGTACCATTACCTTTCGTAGCAGCAGCATAAGTTTTTTGACAGTACTTACATCTTGCTCTTTGAACTCCACTAGGATCATCATACTTCTCCAAATGGTTCCAAACTTCAGATCTAGGTTGCATCGCTTTCCTTTTCTTTGGAGCTTCATCAAGATTGTCTGGAATGAAACCTTCGGTGTTGGGTATGCTATCATTTGAACCCTCACCTTCGCAGTCTTTGATTACCCTACTTCCATTTTATTCCATCTACAAAAATGAATACAAGCAGAACGATATATTGCAATGAGCTTACTATTCTGGACAATTGAATACCTAAGGCTATAGGGTATTCTGGACAAGAATTGAATACAAGCAGAACAATAGATTTCTTAATATAAGCTAATCTGACCCAGCCAGCCGTAAGCATATTAATGCGGAGTAAAGGTTAATTTTACATTGCATTCTATAAGATAATCATGCACCAATAGATTCTGCAGCAAGAATTCATACATCTCATTAAGTAACTTACCAAAGATTAGCCACCAAGGCATAATATATCATAGGCTATAAACATTCAACCAAGGCTTCCAGCAGGTAAAGATATTTCATTTAATTCCTACTTCCAACTGATTCAAGCAATTTTCTTGAAAAAAAAAAAGGATAACACGAAAAGTTCCTTATAACTAAGCTTTCGATGGATATAATGTTATGCTCAAAGAATACTGAAACATGCAGGAATTGAAGAAATGAGAGACGAAGAAGATGAAGGCATGAAGCTTACCAGTTACCGGCCTTAGAGATGAAGCTGCCAATGGCCCCGTTCCAGATTAAGCTTACCAGTTCCAGTCTTCCAGATGAAGCTTACCAGTTCCAATGGCCGCCGATAGAGAGACTGAGAGTGAGAGGGAGAAGACTCAGAAGAAAAAGCCCTAAGTTATTCACTTATTTGGATTAATTAAGAATAGGAGAAGAGAGAAAAGCCATAGCCCATAAGGTTAAGGAGAACGAGAGAAGACTCTTATCTACCTGCCATTTTTTCGATAGAGAGACTCTGAGTCTCTAAGAGCGAGAGGGAGCCGGAGAGAGAGAAGAGAGAAGACGACTCAAAAGAAAAAGCCCTAACCGGCTAACTAACCCCTCTAAGTCAATCACTTATTTTATTATTTGGGCAATTGGGTTTGGGCCTTTGAGGTTTGGGCTGAGTAAGGGGTGGACCTTAGCCTAAGATTTATAACATAAGTATATCTGTATATAGTGTAGTGTATATATAGTTTAAAGAATTCATGTACAAATATTTCGGTTTTTTGGTTAACCGAAATAAAAAAATCAATAACCGACAATCGAACCGAAAAACTGAATTTTAAAATTTAAAAAAAAACGACCGAAAAAACTGAATAACTGAAACCGAAATAAAAAAAATTCGATTTGGTTAGTTTTTTCAGTTCAAACTGAAATATGCCCACCCCTATACTGACAAGCAAATAGCTGACATCTTCACAAAAGCTCTAAGTAGAGATCACTTTGAAAGGAACATATTAGAATTATGGATGATTAAGATCAAGGACCAGTTCAAAATTCACACACACACAAAAAACCTGAAAAAATGAAACAAAAAAATTTGGTTAGAAAATCTGTAAATTTTGTACATAATTAGATTAGATTTTTCTCAGTCTCATAATTTCAATAGTATACTCTTGTGACATGTGCTAAAATGACTCATTAATCTCTAATGATAATATCTCTATGTCTTGGAAAATTCAGACTTACACAAGAGATTTCTCAGTGAAGAACCCGGTTTATCAAGAATTACTTGGTATGTATTCTACACTCGGCATAATTTGGAATAACTATATTTGGATCATTATTAAAAGAAGATTACCATCTTATCCCAAATCCTTTTTGGACTTATCCGTTACAAAATGAACCAGCTCCGTTCAAAAGAAGTCCTAACCGCATTAAGTGCCTAGATTCTAGGGATAGACCCCAACGTCTTTTCAAACAGAAATTCAGTTTGATTATAATTCTGAAAGGATGTCGTTACCCAATTAATCACTCCTCTTTAATTGATTAAGCTTAGTGTCTTCTTCACTTTACCTTTTCAAGCCGTCAAAATACTCTCCATCTTCTCCCATCTTCCAAGCATAATCTAACTTTTTTTCTTCCATACCCAAGCATAGAAATGGCAAGCACCTCTGATAATCCTTAATCACCACCCCAAGAAACCACTTCCACACCTTCTATCACCCCTTCAACCACGCCAACCTCTTAGAAAAGAGTAAAAATGATGGCTTGCAAGGTAGTCGCTGGTGGAGAGCAAATTAAGAAAATAAATGAACAATTGAAAGCGGGTAGGGAAGAAGAACCCCAGAAATCTGATGAATCATTCAAGTCTGCTACTGAGGGGGGAAGAAACGGTTTCTTCTAAGACAAAACAGGTAACATCAGGCCCTAAAGTTACTCTTGAAACTATTTATGAGGTTGCTACGAATTTGGAGAATATGTTTATGCTGGTAGGATCTATGGCAGGTGTTGAAACTACTGAGTCTGGAAGGGTTGGTGGTAAAAATGAAAGAGGAAAGGAAAAAGAGAGTGAGGGTGCTCAGAGTACTGTGAAGGGTAAGGGAAAAGGAGTGGTTGGTTCTTCACCCACTCATGTTAGTCTAACTAAAGAATCAGGTGCTATGGTAGTTTGGGGTGAGGAATCTGCTGGAGTAGAGGAAAGTGTGAGAGAAACAGGGGGAAGTGGGTCTGGAGAAGCTGCTAACGGGTTGGTTCGACTTGGGAAAAATGTAGATGAACCTGTTCCATCTGAACAGGAAACCCTCGCAGACTTACTGAAATGGGTGACTGAAAGTTACAATCCAAAGAAAAGGGAAGTTCAGGAGCTAAAACCCCTGGCACTGCTAGGGCAAACAAGAAAAGGAAGGATGCCTCTTCTATCCTTGTATAAATTCCTCCCGTAAGAGGAAGAGCTACGAGGAGTCAGAAGAAGCAGAGTGAGGCTGAACTGGAGAAATCCTTAGAAGAAAGTAAATGAAAGTTGTTGCTAAGGTAAAGAAGAAGGTGGTTGAGCCTGTTGAGGCTGTTGAAATTGATGAGATGGACCTGGTCTTTCGAGATGAAGATGAGATAAAAGAAGTGGATGTTTTGACTCCTAAAGCTAAGAAAGCCGACAAAGAAGTCTGTTTCAAAGTCAAAGTCCGTTGAACTATCCACTTTGGCTAAAAGAAACAGGTCTGCTGTGAAATCAAGAAAAATGAAAATTGTGGAGGAAGAAGAATGGAGTGGAGAGGAAGAAGAAGATGATTCTGATGCTGAGAAAGACAATATGGTAAAATTTGGGAAGAGAAATACCTTGAAAGGATGATTCCTCAGGGACTTGGAGGAGCAAGGAATGGCGATGCTTCTAGAGAAGTTACAATTGCAAGGCTGGAAAGACGTCCTTCAGATGGATGGAAGGCTGGCCAGAACTCAAATTGTGGAGTTTATGGCCAATTGTAAGATCAAGGATGGTAGGGTCACCAGTATGGTAAAGGGGTGACATTGACTTTTGATGAGAAAGAGCGGGGAGAGATCTTGGGTGTACCTGCTGAAGGGTACAATGATTATAAGAAACTCAAATGGCCAAGTCTAGAGAATCTCCCTACTGTCCTTGCCATTACTAGGAAATTTGGTGACAATGAAGAGGAACTTGAGCCCAAGTTTATTTAAAAATGAGATGAAGCCACCCCACAAAGTGCTATTCGATTTGTAAACAAATGTGTGCTGCCAAGGCAGGACAGGAGGCACATTGCCACATTCATGGACCTGGTCCTTATGGAATGTTTGGACAGTGGGAAGCAAATAAATTGGCCTGGGTTTATAATCCAGCTTCTTCATAAGGTTCTAAATGCCACCAAGACTCATACCATACTACATGGATTTATTCTCACGGTTGTACTTGCACACTTCAAGGTACCATCAAGGAAGGGGAAGTTGGTACAAGCAAGGATCATTTTGGGGCAAACACTTTAACTTCTTGTGACTATGAAGTTCAAATCACTCCCAAAGAACCTGGCTCATCCAAAAAGGTACCAGTGAATAGCAAAGTGTGAGCCTTGGTGCATAAAAATGGGGCTAATGATGTTGAGATTGATAGGCTGAAGAAGAGGTTGACAGAAGTGGAGACTGAGAGAGATGCTCTCATAGTTGAGCTTGCAAAATAAAAGGAGAAGAATGATGGCATTCTTCAGGATATGCTGAAACTATTCCAATCCAAAAATCAAGAACCTGGTCCTTCTCAGCCTTAAGCCTCCTAGCCTAGTGTAGATCAACCAGTGACCCAGTTTGGGATTTTTTTGTTTCTTTTGCTCATGTTTCAATATTTTTATTTCTTCTTATGCTTTGTGGTAGGATCTTATCAATCAATGAAATTCACTTCCTTTTGCTCTAACTGTTTGTTGATATTTCTTAGATGGCTAATATCCTTAGATTGATATATGATGATTAAATACATGATTGCATTTGAAGTAGCCCCAGTGGCCATGAGTAATTTTTAAAATCTGGTTATCTTACATATTCGTGCAACTTTTCAATGATGCCAAAAGGGGGAAAAATGTTGTGCTTACACTTTGAAAAGTGATGTTTATAACCTAATGAACCTGGTCCTTGATGATAAGTGATAAAAAGGTAAAAAGTTCTAACATTGTATTGATGTTGAACTGAGTTGAAACATGGCCTAACCTTATGAAAAGCATAGAGTTTTTCATCATCAAAAATTAATGGGGGATTTGTTGGCCCAAGTGAAGTTTTGTTTTGAAGATTGACAAAGGAAGCTCATGCATGAACCAGGTACATCCCCTGTGTACACAGACACAGGCAGATTCTAGCATAAAGGGTGCACGTGAAGGAGATAAGCTTAACTTGATATATCTGATATCTCCTGATATCTCCTGATCGAAAATGTTGCATAATTGATAAGGAGGACTCATTACTCAAAGAGAACACTATCCAAGATAGGGGAGGAGTTAGAAGTTGAGGACAACTTGGGACTCTTCCACCAAGGAAGAGTAGCATTAGAACTCTAGTTGTTTCTTCATCTACTAACTCTATATTTTGCAGGATGTTCTCATTCTACAAGCATGCACAAAAGCAGAAGTTAAGCGTGAGTTGAGAGCAAAATAGCAAGGCATTTTGCAAGCAATTCTTGTAAGATTCAAGTGTGCGAACCTGAAGCTACATGTACCAGATAGAAGAATCAGTTCCAAGTATCTGTATTTTATTCTAGTCAATTGTAGTAGGTGACTTTCAAATTGTACCTTTCAGCTTTATCTAGAGGCAATTGCAATAGGTACTCTGAGTATTCAAATTAGAGTTAACTTGAAGTTGTCGCAACAATTAGAGGCTGGTTGTCACAACGGGATTAGAGTTAATCCTTAGGTTTGTAAAATATTTTGTAAATGCTGTTTTGGCTCAGTGATTTAGTGAATTGTTGGGAAACATCCTACTGAGCAGTAGTTCGTGATTTTTTCATTTTTTGAGCCAGGTGTTTTCCACGTAAAAATATTTGTGTTCTTTACTTTCCGCATTTATTATTTCAACAACAGTAGGTTAAGGAACACTTAGAGAATCAGGTCCTTCTATAATAAGTGTACGCAAAAATTGGACACCACACAAATCATCTCATCTTGTGTGGCATTGAAGTTAAAACATCAAATAACGATTAAAAGTACTAAATTAATTATTTCATACAAATAAAACAAATGATGTATAGCTTTAAATTGATAAATTTTTACACTTAATAATGGTTAAGCAATTAATATATGGTATAAAAGACAAAGATCTTACATTACTAGTAAGTAACGCATTCTTAGGTGAGAACATCTTTATATTGTTTGGTTAATCATAAAGAGATAAATTTTTAATCGACCGTGAGTCCTGATCCTTTTTCTTTAGTTATCTTAATATAAGGGCAATAATATGAGTGTATGAGCAAACCTAAAAATGGCGTGGAGTTACTATCCTATTGGAATGGTCAAGCAAAAATTTGAAATGAAGGGGTGAAAACCAGATCAGTGGGTAAAAAAAAAGAGGCCCCAAAAAGTGAAAACGCGGAAGTGGATGGGGAAGGAGGGGGAATAAAATGCCCGGAAATGGAATTCGCATGCTTCTGTCCATTTCCAATTAGAACGATATTCGGGCGTACAGATATCTGCCACGTGTACCTTACAAAAGTCAGGCAATTTCCCAGTCAGTTAGACGTCGCTATCGATGGAACAAAAAGCAGAAAGGACAATGTGTCGACAAGTCGGCGGCTGCCGCCATGTCGCGGTCGGCGTTTGCGGGTTGCTTTATTGTCCGCAGGTTTTAATCAGGCAACCTCAGTGTCCTTACCACCTTTTCTCCACTGTTTTTTTCAATAAAAGCAACAAGCTAATCAAGCTACATATAGTAGCAGCAGCAGCAGCAGACGATTTAATTATTCAAGTTATAATCGATTGAGTTGCAATTGAGCGGGAGGGGAGGAATATAAATGGTAGTCTGTGTTGGACTGATCATTGGCATTGACCCTTACATGCCAAATGCCGTAACTGTACTCTAAAGTCTTTTTTACCCCTCCTTATATGTTGCTTCATGCTTGCTGCAAAAAATACTCCAATAAAAAATGGAGTTTTTCCCTTTTCATAAGCAATCGTGTTTCTATCTTCTGATTAAAATAAAGAGAGGAAGTATCAGATAGATTTTCTCGTTAATTTCCTAATTACAATTTTTATGCTTATTTCTCGTTCCTTATAGATAGATATGGAATTAAATTTTTGTAATACATTGACATTTGACTCACTATTTGATTTGCTAAGGTTATCATGTTCACCAGTGTTGGAGCGGACTTACACCTAATGCTGTACTTAGGATTTGAATATGTGATATGAGTGTAATTATCATACTGTCTCAACAAATAAATAAGCCCTCTCATTGGAATATAAATGGACTATTACTTGCACGTTTTAATGCAATATCAAGTACCAGTCTATTTCTCTTTCTTTCTTTTTTAATAATATACTCTAAAAAGAAATTACTCACTTTGTTTGAGTATCACTCTCTCTTAGTAGTATCTTTTTTATTTTACTTTTGGAAAAACATTGTAGCAAAAAAAATATTTGCGCATGTGATGATACCCACAAGAACTTATGATCATTAATTACTCATTTAAGGAGGAGACAAAGATAATTTTGCCAAATACCTTATAATAAATGATATTAATGGTTTTCTTATCGAAAAGCTCAAAACGTTAAACAACATATAAGTAGGACGCTCACGCCAAATTTATGAACTTGTCTTTTAACTCATCCAAGTTCAAATTTTAATTGAGTCAAGTGACTTTGGGCATAGGTTTAACATAATTCGTACACATCTCAACTTGGGAAATATTTTATAACTTGCACATGAAATTGGTACCGATGGTTGGAATTTAACTTGATAGTGAAAAGTCTGTTTATTGAGATGACATATGAAAATTCAAGTAGGAGTAGTAAAGTTTTTCATTTCATAAAAGCCTTTTTAATTTGTTTGCTATTCATAGAAAAATTATGATAAATGAATAACTCACTGCATTGACTGTCGTTGAAGAAGAGGAAAAGCATGTGACCTAGCTCTTTTTCTCATCCTTCTTCACGCAACAACAAAGAAGACAAAATACTTCGTAAAAATGTACAGAAGCATGGAAGGACAGACAACTAAAGAAACAAAAAAGTGGCAAATCGGTCATTTGACCATAAGGAACGTAGCATGTTAACAGTAAAGCAAATCTCTGCAACAAAACCTGTCTCTTTGATACCTTTCTCTTTCATCTTTCAAGACAGACATCCTCTTTTCTTCTCCTCCCTCTTAAATACCCGTATTATCATACACTGTTTTCTTGTCACTTCTCAAGAAAACTTCACAGTTTTTTGTTTTGTTTTCTCTAACCAAAAACAATGTCATTCTTACCAAAACTCTCCCTTCTTGTTCTCAACTTTTGTTTTTTCTGGGCGTTCATGTCTAGTACTCTTGTGTTTTCTCAGCCTGCTCTTAACATGGTGGAACAAGAATCAGTGTACAAAGTTCTTGAGTCTATTAACTCTGAAATCCCGTGGCGTTCTTTATTCCCTGATGATCTCTGTTCCTCTTCGCCACATGGGGTTGTTTGTGACTACTTTGTTCAACAAAACTCGAACACAACATTTACTGCTCATGTAACTGAGATTAGTGTTGGTTATGTCTCAGACTATGCTCCTAACCCACCTTGTACTCCTAATAGTACTCTAAATGCTTCCCTTTTTGCTCCTTTTTCGTACCTAAGAAAGATCTTTGTTTACAAATGTTTCACTGAAAATGAGGTTTCTTTGCTTGACTTTGGATCTTTGCCGCCTTCTGTTGAGGAGCTGGTTTTTATGGAGAACCCGGGTCTTGTTGGGGTTGTAAGTGAAAAAGTTGGTAACTTGACGAGTTTGAGGAGATTGGTTTTGAGTGGAAGTGCTGTTTCTGGGAATATACCAGATGGGGTTGGATGTTTGATCAACTTAGAGCAGTTAACACTTTCAAGAAACAAACTTGGTGGTGAAATTCCAGTGGGGTTAAAGACATTGAAAAAACTCAGGGTTCTTGATTTGAGTCAAAATGTGCTTCAAGATAATATTCCCGAGTCTATAGGAAACTTGTCTCAAGTTTTGAAGCTTGACTTTAGCTACAACAAGTTATCTGGTAAAATCCCTGAAAGTTTAAAGGGTTTGAAAAGTCTGGAGTTTTTGGACTTAAGTTATAATCATTTTGCCGATTCCGGGATTCCATTGTTTTTGGCAGAGATGCCTAGTTTGAGGGAAGTGTATCTGAGTGGGAATTTGCTAGGAGGGCAAATTCCAGAAATATGGGAGAATCTTGGGGGTATTGTAGGGATAGGATTATCAAAAACAGGACTAATTGGGAATATTCCTGCTTCTATGGGGGTATATTTGAAAATGATTTGCTATTTGGGGCTTGATAATAACAAGTTGGAAGGGGCATTGCCTGAAGAGTTTGGTGCACTGGAATATGTTAATGAGTTGCACTTTGAAAACAACAATTTGAGTGGAAAACTTCCATTCTCTGCACAATTTGTCTCCAAAGTGGGAGAAAAGTTGAAGTTGGAAGGCAACCCTCAACTTTGTGCAGATGAAGACTTGAGAATTTCTAATATTAGTGGTAGCTTGGGGCAACTAAAGTTGTGTAACAAAGCTGATGTTCCCAAATATGTCCCTTTCTCTAGAGCATCTTCACTGTTACCTGCTTCCTATGTTATCATTTTTCTTGGAATATTGTTTCTTCTATGTTGGTAGACAATCTTGGACATATACTGATTAATGATTTAAGGATAGTAAAATTTTGAACTGTTGTTCTGGTTTCACTTGTTGATAGAATTTTTTTTGGGTTTCTAGTAGAATTTACTATCTGTCTTATTTTTTTTCTGGGTTCAAGGAGAAAAAATCCAAGAGATGTACTTATTGAGTTCTTAATTTAAGGAATTTGCATATACTAGCAACATTCTTGGTTTTCTATTTCAGTTTTTAACTGCAATATGTCTGTGGTGTATGCGAAACAGATTGCCAGACTTGAATGTTGTGTTTTCCAGTGTATTGTCTAAGGAACAACCATATACTATTATATTATCATTGGAAAAATCTACATGGGACAATGATGACAAACTACTGCATTAATTAAGAAGCAAATATAAGCTGGATACAGGGTAATGATGTATTGTGCTATGATAAGATTCAGACTTCAGGGAAATGGAATGGCTTAAAAGGAAAAGAGAAAAAGAACTAGGAAAAGGAAACTGAATCTACAGTGCGAACAAGGTATCAAAAGGTTAGATTGTAAATAGGTTCTAATCATTGTATAGGAAAATTTTGGTATATCAAAACAGGTGGCCAGTTTTAACTTAAACTACACAAAAGAATTGACTGATTTTGAGTCCATCTTATATTCTTTGTTTTTCTTAAACAATGCCACTAGTCTTTCTCTATCTCACAGTTTCTTGAACTTAACATGGAACTTTCACATCCTGTGTCTGTTCCATTATCCATTGGTGCTGTACTAGGAGAGGTGGTAGCTTTGGATTTAGAGGTTCGGGACGAGCCGGACCCCACTCCACCATCCTCCTTGGATTTCTTCCGCCTTGTTTTTTTGGGTATGTCCGGGAGGTCCCTTGCTGGAGAATCAGAGCCACCACCTCCTGACCCAGGCCGGCTGTGTCGGCTTGACCTTGAACCATCGGACGACTCTTTGGTGTGTCGCCTGGAGCTCCTGGATTTGGACTCTTTCTTTGGAGAAGTAGTACTCCCACTCCCAGTTTCTGATGAAGAATGGCGCCTTGATGTCTTTGACACTTCTGGTTGGTCATCTGGTAATGAAGAATTTGCATTTTTGTACTTTTGGTTTGCATCTGCAGTTCAATTTCAATTGTACACAAATGAAAACAAGGGCATCCTCTCATGCAAAGTTCTATTCAGTAAAATGTCTTATACATTCAACGGTTCTTGGTTGACACTAGGGAAAATTTTAAGCAGAGGTAGACAACAGAATTTCATATCTATCTATCTATATTATATATATATCGTCGAGTTAGAAACAGGGGTGTGGATCATTAATCTGATCAGGTACGTTAACTATATATATGGAAAGTGTGAGAGAAAAGTTACCTTCAGAAACATATGTGATATCGGGATGATCATTAGGATCTAATGGAGGACCCAAAGGGGCTGTATGAAATTTTCCTGGTTCTTTGAATTCTTTCATCTGCACAACATATTAGTTGATGATGATGATCCAACAAACATGTGAAACATTAACATAAAACTACTATGTAAATTATTACCCAGCTGGGAGATTCAACGGATGGTCCATCCCATCCTATATGGGCAACATGCTTTACATCTGTAGGTAAACCAATCTGCATTTCTGGTTCTTTTTCCCCTTCTGCAATAAAAATCCATACAGACGTGCACATTTGAATCATGAACAATTACCTTGAAGAACCAAATAAAGAGAATAAAAAGTATGGAAATTAAATGAAGGATAATTGCTCACCAAATATCTGAGAAATACCTAAGGCCTTTAACAGGCCTTTCACCTTTGTGGCCATCCTCAGCTGCTAACAACTGCTTTTTCTTCTCTAAATGCTACTAAAGAAGATGTTTCTTTCACTCAAAAATCATGCATTTGTTCCTTCAATCTGGAAAAATTAAAGGTGAACATAAGAATATTAAGACTCAAAACTCATATTATGACATTCACAAAATAAGAAGAAAAAAAGGTGAAGATACAAATAGAAATTAACCTTCTTCAGTAGGATGGAAGAAAGTGCAAAGAAATATTCAGCAAATTAAAATGGGATAGCTAAAAATGACCAAATAGCGGATTGGGAAAAAGAAACTCAAAAATTCAGATATAAATCAAGAAATGGACTCAAACCCTCAAAAAAGAATTTTAGGCTCGACTCCTCTCTAACTATCATAAAACAAAATGATGTTAAAGCAATCCTTTCATCCATTCAATGGCAATGAATTGCAAGCCATTGCTAACCAGAAGCCTATCGTAAATTTAGGAACGGTAGTTAATTAAGTTTCTTACGAGAGTTTTATAATTTTGCCTTTTGAATCTCTATGGTTTTATTGACTTTTAATGGAGTTTTTGACCAGTATTGTCTCTTATCTTTGAGGGTAGGTCTATTTTGGTCCCTTAAATATAACCCTGAGCAGATTTAGTCCCTTAAGTATGTTGAATTGGAGCACCTTTAGTGTCACTGACACAATATGTTCAAAAACTAACGGTCTTACCCAACTCCGATTCATGAAGCAAATCTTCTGCTCTAAAGCAAAATGTTTCCTCTCCTTTTAATGGATAACGCAAATTATCGCTTTAATTCCTCGTTTTTAGATAGTGTCTTCTAAAATTTTGACCTTGAAAATATCCTCTTCTGTGCCAGTTTTCAATGACAAAATGACATTGTATAATTGTTGTAAAAATAATAACCGAAAAAATTTATAAAATTTGTATATCTTTTGTATATATATATATATATATACATTTAAAAATTTTAGTTAATTTTTCTAAAAAGAAAAGTTAAAATTTGAAAAAAAATAGAGCTGCCATGAACACTTCTAGACATATTATTTAAGCAAACGAATAACCAGATTATATTATCACTTTTAGCCCGTACGAGAAATTATTTATATCTGGTAGCAGAAAAAGTATATAAAATTTGTATAATCTATGTATATTAACATACAAAATGTGTGTGTGTGTATATATAAATTTTATATATTTTTCGGCTATTATTTTTACAACAACTATACAAGAGATAATATCAAGGTCAAAATTTTAGAAGTCATTATCTAATAATGAAGAAGTAAAGTGATAATTTGCGTTATCCAATAAAAGGAGAAGAAACGTTTTGCTTCAGAGCAGAAGATATGCTTTATGAATCAGGGTTGGACAACACCGTTAGTTTTTGAACATATTGTGTCAGTGAGACTAAAGGTGCTTCAGTTTAGCATACTTAAAGAACTAAATATGCTCAGTGTTATATTTGAGGGACCAAAATATACCTACCATTAAAAATAAGGATAATATTAGACAAAAACTCACTTTTAATGTGTTGGCAATCTTTGGAAACATAATATAAAAGCCATTAAAATCGAATGGTCGCACAATATTCTTGTTAATGAATGTCAATCCTCCTCGTTCTCAAGGGAATGGCTCAATTACCAAGACGTTGCAATTCAAACTTTTTTCATTCTCTATCCCATTGTAATAAGTACAGTAGTTTCTTTTTAACGTAAAAAAAAAAAAAAAAAAAAAAAAAAAGCTACTTCAAATAAAGATATAAGGTTCGTGAAATGTAGTATTTTATCCAGCTTCCTACTTAATAATTTCTAAGTAGGCATATTGAAAACAGTAGGCGCTTGGACAATATTTGGGTAAAGTTTGAAGTTGAAGTTGAAATTGTATTTGACATAAATTTCATTTGGAAAAAAAGGTTAAAATTTTGTGAATAAAAATTACTATTTTACTTGAAATGCTTCTAAATCAAAATTTTGAATATCTCACTAGTATTTCAAATTTTGAAGTTCGGCACTTACAAATACTATTGGCTAAACTTCAATTTATATTTGCAAATGAAGTCATGGCCAAGAAAATGGTGACTTTCTCTATGTGAGTTTGCTTATATTATTTGTTATAATAAAATAAAGAAAAAGGATTGGGGCATTTGCATCTATATTTGATTTTTGTGTCACGTGCCTGTTTTGTAAAAAAAATTACAAGTGTACCTGCTTTTTTGCATAACTTCAGCATACGGGGTTGAAGTACCAACGACAATCACGCAAAACTTCAGCATTTTAGTAGACGGGCCTGAAGTAGCAAGTGTGCTGAACCAAGTGTGCTAAAGTTTTTGTTTGTAATTGCTGAAATTTTTANACTTGTGCACGTCTTAACGCAAAGCTTTTGTTTGTAATTGCTGAAATTTTTATTTTTGTAACTGGCGAACTTCAGCTATAGAGCTGAAGTTTTTGTTTTGTAACTGGCGAACTTCAGCTCTTGTTTTTGTAACTGGCGAACTTCAGCTCTAGAGCTGAAATTTTTGTTTTGTAACTGGTGAACTTCAGCTCTAGAGCTTAAGTAGCTGAAGTTTTGTTATCTATTTGCTGAAGTTTTTGTTTAACTTGTGCACATCTTAAAGCAAAGCTTTTGTTTGTAATTGCTGAAGTTTTTATTTTTGTAACTGGCAAACTTCAGCTCTAGAGCTAAAGTTTTTGTTTTGTAACTGGCGAACTTCAGCTCTGATAAACATATTTATGGCAATCATCTCATGAACCGAAGTTCCATAGCAGCACCAACAGCAGCAGAAGGAAGAAGAAGAAGAAGAAGAAGAAGAAGAAGAAGAAGAAGAAGAAGAAGAAGAAGAAGAAGAAGAAGAAGAAGAAGAAGAAGAAGAAGAAGAAGACGACGAATGAAGAGGAGGAGAAGAAAAGGGGTTGAAGTTATTTAAAAAGCAAGTTACAAATTTTTAAAAAAATGAATATAGGTTAAATGACGACCAAATAGGGCGTCCCGAGCAATTCTTACAGAAGGGTTATAGTAAATTAACGATAATGTATAATTAGGGGCGGATAAACCATGGTGAAAGGCTACGCAAAGTTCAGTAAATATGTGTAAATTATAGGTATCATAGTTAAATGAAACTGCTTTTGACGTACAGTTCGTTTGCTCTCCTGGTGACACACTACTCCTCATTAGGTGAGGTTCTCGGTTCGACCCCAGGCAGCTGCATTCTTTATTTACTGTACAAATTTATATGCCTTTTCTACGTAAAATTAACAACAACAATTTTTCTTTTAACTTAGTTCCATGGTAAGTTGTCTTACTATATTTTTTTCCTTGTTCTTTTTCTTGGGCGATGAAATTGGTCGAAACCATCTAAAAAGTCAGATAATGATAGAGTTTTAAGTGATTGTTTAGTATTTTATATAGAAAAAGAAGTATTTAGTATTATTTCAATAAAGATATTATGAATTCATTTTTTAATAAAACAAAAAAATTAATGAGAAGATTTCATTTTTTCTTAAATAAGATTCAAATTATTGTTATTTTAGTTTATATCATTATACTGATTTGATAATTGTTTTATTTTTTAAATGTCGACATCACTTACAGAATATCCTGCGTACGCACATATAATTTAGTCACCTTATTACACATCACATAATATATAACATATGACAAGATGTTGTCAGCTAAGCAACGTGTCCAAATAAAGAATAGTAGTATAGAATTATAGATTTATACGCCTAACCAATTAACTTGAGACTGGAACGTAATTATTATAGTTGTACTTTGGTTAAGTAATCTACAGTATAAAGTTGTCATAATTTCTCCCATAGATGTTTATTGAGGGATAATTATGTTATAACAATAATTTGATAACTCAAAAAGAAATATTCAAATTAATGTCATGGTTCATTCTTATAATAATATTTTAATAGATCTTTATTATACATTTTAATTGAATATATTTTAATATCTATAACTGAATATTTGAATAAATTTGAATATAATAATTCACTAATCTTGAATGGCTATCACTATGGCTATAAGAAAATTAATGTCTATAACGTTTTTGACTTAATTGCCTTTAAAGTTAGTTCTCTTGCTGGGAAGATTCCTTAATTTTGTAACGTTTTTGACAACAATCAGATGTCCATATTTTGGATTATATATAAGTATATGTTTGTGTTCATTTGGTGTATATGAACAAAGTTAAAACTTTTCTTCCTTTTTCTTTTGTGCTGGGTTCTTTTGATTAATCTTTGTTGTTTTTGTTCTTAGTTATATTAGAAGAGCTTGTTGAATCCTGGGGATATGCCTAATAATATTTATCATGATATGGGCGAAATATTCTTAAGGACAGTGTCCTTGACACGCTTCAAACTAAATTTTATTCTCCATAATTCAATATTTTTACAACAATCTTAAGAATATTTCCAAGATGCTATGGAGAATATCAATTTTGGAATCTCAACAGATAGATGATAGATGAACAAATATTATTATTATTATATTGGTATCACATATCGTTGTTGCTGGTTATACTTTGGCATGCACTCTTGGTAAGTTATTATTTCAATTTCGTACACTATTGCATTATGAAGATCAAAATGCACCACAACATTAAGGTACGCTTTTTCTAGTATTTGAATGTGCCTAAGCCTACATAAATGTTGACTTTTATTGTTATCCATTTTTGAAAATCTTGATAGCTCTAAGATAGCGGGTTTAAATTGATTCTTTAATTTCAACAAATTTGAGTTTTGAATCTGGAGTGTTATAAATAAAAGCATGATTAATTTCACCCAAGTCGTATAAGTTCCTTGTTAATTCTATGAGAATGAAAGAGCGAATAGTTTACTATACATGGTAATCATTCATGTCAGATAGAATTTGACAAATCTTTTTTATGGAAAGGAACATGACAATTAATGCGTTGATTTTATAAATCTCTTTTCAACATATTTGAATGTTTTACATATATTTGGTAAAGCATTTCACAATATACTTAACAGCTTTTTAAGCTCTTGAATTTTGAATAATCTGTATTTATTTAAATATAGCATAACTACTTTTATTTGAGTCATGAGAATATCAATTTGGTGATCTAAATAAAGTCATTTAAAGTGATGAATAAGTGACACATTAGCTACTCTAAGGTGCTACGAGGTCTTGATCTTTTTGTATGAAAAATAATTAATGTGAATAAACTACTACAATGATGTTATATAGTCAGAAATAGTACATGAGATAAGACATTCATATTTTTTTGAATCTAATAATGTTGCTAGGTAGAAGAAAAATCTTCGGAATGAAGTTATATTATTAGCTTGTTATATATGAAGTATAACTCTTTATGAGTTGTGAAAAGATTATCTCCTTAACCTGAAAGTTTTGAAAATGTGGGGATATGTGGTGTCTAGAGTTGTATATCATGTTCCTAAGAAGGAAATACTTGGGAAATATTGTTTGTTAAAATTATAATGAGGCCTTACAAAATTGAGTTTTTTTGTGGTGAGAATTTATATTGGAAGATCAAAAACATATTGTAGTTTTGACTCTGAAAAATTATCTTGCTTTGAGTCTCTTAGTAATTTGGGTAAAGAAATTATTGAATTATGACATGTTTTATATTAATTTGAGATATTTCAGTAGAAGTTAAAACTGCTTCTACGTTCAGAAATTTTATTGTGATATTTGAATATGGAAGACACTAAAAGAAAATAAATTCTTATATGTGTTGAAAGATGTTTCAAAAGGCACTTGTATGGAAGTCAAGTTCCATTTCATTTGAGATGATTTTATGTCTTGCTTGAGAAATACTATGAGTTAATATTCTGTATGTGGGTTTTCCATTGTATTAGAAGGATACAATGCTGATATTGAATCTCTGATTCATATGTGAAAAACTCATCACCTATTGTTGGGGTGTTATGATATTAAAATTTTCTGGAAGTGAGGTTGATTAAGTAACCTCTTGGTGAGTTAAACCGACAATAATTATGTCGATGACTTGTGATTTCCAAAGCGCAATAATCATTGTAAGAAAATGTAACGACCCTGTCCATCATTACGTAGAACATGCACTATAATCGTTGTTATTGACTTTTCATAGGTTGGTTATTCTGTTATTGATGTGTTAGAGTCGATAGGCTTGAAATCGAATGTTTGTAGTGAGAGTTCAGTCGTTTAGTCTTTAAAGATAGCCGTATAATGGGAAAAGTCAACTGAGAGTTGACTTATTGGGAAACAACCTCGGAATGAGGATTTTATGGCTCAGATAGCTTCGTTAAGTGATTTGAGACTTAGGAGTGTGTTCGGAATATTTTTGTCATGTACGGTGTAGAATTAGGCTTGAATTGGCGAAAATTAATTTTTGGCGATTTTCGGTCGGCAGTGGAAAATAGGTTATCGGAGTCGGAATAGAATTTCGATAGTTGGAACAGGTTCGTAATGTCATTTTGGATATGTCTGCAAAATTTCAGGTTAATCAGAGTTGTTTTGGGTAGTTCCAGCATCGTTGGAAGATTTTAGAAATTTCAAAGTTCTTAGGCTTGAATTTAATGTGATTCTGGTGTTTTGATGTTATTTTTAGTGTTTCGGGAGTGCAACTAAGTTTGAATGATCATATATGAGGTGTATGTATGTTTGGTTGAGGTCCCGAGGGGATCAGGATGGTTAACGGGGAGTTTGGAATGATTTTTATCACTGCTATGTTCTGTTGCTGGTGTTTTTCGCACCTGCGGATGGGGAGCCGCAAGTGCGGTTCCGCAGGAGCGAACGTGGCACCGCAGGTGCGGAAGTGGCTAAGTGAGGGGATTTCCGCAGGTGCGAGGTATTTGCCGCACCTGCGAAGCCGCATGTGCGGGAGGTCAATCGCAGGTGCGGGATTTGAGGCCCTTCAGATTTTTCCGCAGGTGCGCACATGGGATCCGCAGGTACGGTTCCACATGTGCGTGTAAGTGGTCGCAGGTGCAGACCCACTGGGCAGAAGGTATAAAAATGTGCCTTCGTGAATTTTAGTCATTTTCTCAATATTTCATTCGGGTTTGAAGCTTTTGGAAGGGTTTTGAAGAAGGGATTCGATAGTTCGTCACCAAGGTAAGATTTTTGGCTAAAGGTCGGATTTATGGTGTAAATTAGGGAAAAATCAGTGTAAATTGGGTGATTAGGGCTTGGGATTAAGAATCTTTAAAATGGTGATTTGAGGGGTCATTTGGACTCCGAATTTAGTGTTCTTTATATGTACGGACTCGTGAGATGATGAAGAACAGTTTGGTATAAAAATTTCTGAGTTTCTGGACGTGGGCTCGGGGGGTTGGGTTTGACCAATTTCGAGATTTTTGAGTATTTTTGATACATTTCGATTGGGATTAGTTCCTTAGCATATTATAATGATATATATCTGATTGTTGGTAGATTTGGATCACTCGGAGGCCGAATTTAGAGGCGAGGGCACTACGGAGTAGTGTATTAGCCGATTTTGAGGTAAGTAACGCTTCCAAACTTGGAACTGAGGGTTCGAAACCCCAAACTATTTGATATTTGCTGTTAATTAAGGTGACGCACTTGCCAAGTGACGGCATGCGAGAGTTTACCGAATATTTGTAGCCTGGCTCATCCCATGGCACTGTCCAATGGTTATCTCAGGTTGATATTTGTACTGTGAAGGTTGTATTTACCTTGAACGCAATAGAAATCATGCTAAGTATAAATGTTAAGGCTTCACGCCGATATGTTCAGACCGGAATGGTCGATTATTGTTGTCTCCATCTGTGATTATTGCTTTCATGTACTCAATCCTGTTATAGTATATGTTTCATCCCTCAGTCTCGTAAGCTGCTAGTTTATTCTATACTTTCATTGGTTTGAGCTGATTTTCATATGTTAGAGCATTGTGATTGAGACTGGAAGGTACTGACTGAGTGAGGCTTGGAGCGTGGTTTTGAGACAGTTATGAGGTTGGACTGCACATCGCGGCGATCCTGAAATCATGCCTTCGTTGGCTTGATATAGCGCTTGGGCTGAAAAGAGCCCCTCCGGAGTCTATACACCCCCAGTGAGCGCATAGATATTGAGGGATGGATTTCCCTGGGCATGGATTTTGTCCGAGTATTCTGTTCCGTAGATGAATTTCTCCATGGTTATCATGTTCCGGAGATGGATTTCTCCGTGGGGGCTGGATCGGCCTTTTTCCTCAGTACTTGGTAACTGTGTCACTCGTGTTTATGTAATATCTATGATGGACTTCCCTGGGCCTGAAGGATGTATTCTAGTACTGAGTGGACCACCTTATGAGAGCTTGATTAATGAGTACACATCATTCTTGATCTATATGAATTCATGCTAGTATAAATGTTAAGGCTTCACGCCGATATGTTCAGACCAGAATGGTCGATTATTGTTGTCTCCATCTGTGATTATTGCTTTCATGTACTCAATCCTTTATAGTATATGTTTCATGCCTCAGTCTCGTAAGTTGCTAGTTTATTCTATATTTTCATTGGTTTGAGCTGATTTTCATATGTTAGAGCATTGTGATTGAGACTGGAAGGTACTGATTGAGTGAGGCTTGGAGCGTGGTTTTGAGACAGTTATGAGGTCGGACTGCACACCGCGGCGATCCTGAAATCATGCCTTCGTTGGCTTGATATAGTGCTTGGGCTGAAAAGAGCCCCTCCGAAGTCTATACACCCCCAGTGAGCGCATAGATATTGAGGGATGGATTTCCCAGGGCATGGATTTTGTCCGAGTATTCTGTTCCGTAAATGTATTTCTCCATGGTTATCATGTTTCGGAGATGGATTTCTCCGTGGGGGGTGGATCGGCCTTTTTCCTCAGTACTTGGTAACTGTGTCACTCGTGTTTATGTAATATCCGGGATGGACTTCCCTGGGCCTGAAGGCCGTATTTTAGTACTGAGTGGACCACCTTATGAGAGCTTGATTAATGAGTACACATCATTCTTGATTCTATATGAATTCATGCTAGTATGCAGAGTTACAAACATATATTGATGCATCGTGTTTATTTCCTGATATATTACTGTCATTTTCAATTTATATACTGTTGTTTGAATTATCGGAGGTTTAGCCCGTCACTACCTCTTAGCCCGTAGTTTGGTTTCATTACTACTGAGTTGGTGTACTCACGTTACCCCCTGCACCTTGTGTGCAGATCCAGGTACAACAAAATTCAGCTCGGGTCAGTGAGCACAGCAGTTTCATCAGAGTTGACGAGGTAGCAGTTGGCGACCGCGATCTCGTCTTCTCTTTCCTTTATACCTGTCGTATTTATTTTCAGACTATGTTAATCATTTCTTTTGGTTGTATTAAGTATTAGCAGCTTATGACTGTGTGACACTAGGTCCGGGGATTAGTAGGATTTGGTCTTTTGAATTGCATAAATTGATTTTCCCAAAAATATTGGATTTATTATTTTTATTATTATTATTATTATTATTATTGATTTCATACTTGTTAAAAAGGGCATTATATGGGAAATTGTATTTAGTTAGATAAAATGGGTGGCTTGCCTGGTTCCACGATAGGCGTCATCACGACTCCGAAAAATGGGTCGTGACAAGTTTGTTATCAGAGCGCTAGGTTAAATAGGTCTCACCAGCCATGAGCAGGTTTAGTAGAGTCTTGCGTATCGATACGGAGACGTCTGTACTTATCTTCGAGAGGCTACAGAACCTTTAGGAAAAATCTCACATTCTTTGAATTATGTCGTGCGACTTTGCTGAACTCTGAAACTAAACTTCTGTTGTTTTCATTCTCTCACAGATGGTGAGGACTCATGCTACTGATAGTGGTGACCAGATCCAAGCAGGACCAGCCCGAGGTCGAGGTCGTGGTCACGGCCATGGTAGAGGGAGGGGTGAAGCCCGCACAGCAGCCGGGGAAGCACCTGTGGACCCTCCCATTGCCTAGGAGCAGGTCCCCGCAGCTGAGATTCTGGCGGGACATACTTAGGCACCAGTAGTGCCCATTGTGATTCCGGGTCTTCAGGAGACCCTAGCCCAGATTTTGACGGTGTGAACCAGCTTGGCACAGTCCGTCGCTATGTCCACTCTGCTACTACTTCTCAGTCCGGGGGAGGCATCCAGACTCCAGCTGCCCGGACACCTGAGTAGGTCACCCAGGGACTTCAGACACCTGGGGCATCCCCAGTGCCGCAGATTGCTCCGGTACAGGATTATGTGGTCCCAGCTTTAGCTGATGATGAGCAACGTAGGTTGGAGAGGTTTAGCAGACTCCAGCCTCCGACTTTTAGGGGTACAGAGGGCGAGGATGCACAGGCCTTCGTGGACAAGTTTCAGAGGATACTACGTACTGAAGGGATAGAGGCTAGTGGGGTTCCATTCACTACATTCCAGTTTTCAGGAGCTGCACTTGCTTGGTGGGAGGCCTACGAGAGGCGTAGACCCGATGATGCAGCGCCCTTTACATGGCACTAGTTCTCCATTCTCTTTCTGGAGAAGTATATACCACAGTCTCGCAGAGAGGAGCTGCACAGAGAGTTCGAGCAGTTGCACCAGGGAGACATGACCGTGACGCAGTATGAGATGAGATGAGGTTCTCCGAGTTAGCCCATCATGCCATCTGGCTAGTTCCCACAGACATGGAGAGGATTCGAAGATTTGTTGATGGTCTCGCTTACCAGCTACGGGTTTTTTTGATCAGGGAGAGGGTATCCGGTGCTTCTTTTGAGGAGGTAGTTTACATATACAGGGAGATTGAGTCAGTGCGCCACCAGGAGCGTGTTGAGAGAGATTCCAAGAGGCCTCGAGGTTCTGGTAATTTTAGTAGTGATCACTTGGGAGGTCAATCTTGGCACAACAGAGGCAGACCATTCAGGCCTCCTCCGCCAGCTCGTCCAGCTTATAGTGGTGCTTCATCAGGACACGGTCCCCGTAGCTCTCATCTGGACCGTTCCTCATTTACTGCACTTCCAGCCCAGAGCTCATCCCGGCCACTATCGGTTCAGGGTTCCTCAGCACATGGTTCTTCTAGAAGCCACCCTGGTCCCCGGGGTTCCCTTCAGTCCCCATCACCAATTGCTGGTAGAGGTTGTTTCGAGTGTGGGGATCCGGGTCATATCAAGAGGTATTGTCCCCGCTTTTCTGGTAGTTCATTTCAGCACAGGAACCAACCTCCAGCTTCAACACCAGTTTCTACACCACCCGCTCAGGCAGCCAGGGGTGGAGGTCAGTCAGTTAGAGGCCGCTCCAGAGGGGGAGGTCGGTCAGGTGGAGGGTAGGCCCGTTTCTATGCACTTCTGGGCAGACCAGATGCCATGGCTTCAGATGCAGTGATTACAGGTATTATCTCAGTCTGTCACCGGGATGTTACAGTATTATTTGATCCTGGTTCTACGTATTCATATGTTTCTTTATACTTTGCACATTTCTTGGATACACCCCGTGAGTCCTTGTTTTCAGTTGTTCATGTGTCGACTCCGGTGGGGGATACTGTTGTGGTAGACCGGGTGTACTGGTCGTGTATTATATCTATTGGGGGTCGGGAGACCCGGGAAGATCTATTATTACTTAACATGGTTGACTTCGATGTGATTTTAGGCATGGATTGGCTATCTTCATACCATGCGGTTCTCGACTGTCACGCCAAGACCGTGACCTTAGCGATGCCCGGATTGCCGAGGATTGAGTGGAGAGGTTCGATGGAGTACATGCCTAGTAGGGTGATTTTCTTTCTGAAGGCTCATCATATGATTGGGAAGGGGTGTGAGTCTTATCTGGCCTTTGTGAGGTATGTTAGTAGTGAGACTCCTTCCATTGATTCTATTCCCGTGGTCCGTGAGTTCCCAGACGTTTTCCCAGCAGACCTGCCAGGCATGCCACCTGACAGGGACATTTATTTTGGTATTGACTTATTGCCTGAGACTCAGCCTATCTCTATTCCCCCTTACCGCATAGCCCCATCAGAGTTGAAGGAATTGAAGGAACAACTTCAGGAACTCCTAGATAAGGGGTTCATTCATCCTAGTGTGTCGCCTTGGGGTGCACCGGTGTTGTTCGTAAAGAAGAAGGATGGATCCATGTGTACGTGCATTGACTATAGGCAGCTGAACAAGGTTACGGTGAAGAACCGGTATCCTTTGCCCCGTATTGATGACTTGTTTGATCAGCTTCAGGGAGCTAGGGTGTTCTCCAAGATCGACTTGAGGTAAGGGTACCATCAACTGAAGATTCGGGATTCTGATATTCCGAAGACTGCTTTTCGGACCAGATATGGCCACTATGAGTTTCTGGTTATGTCTTTTGGGCTGACCAATGCCCCAACCGCATTCATGTATTTGATGAACAACGTGTTTCAGCCTTACCTTGATTCATTTGTTATTATGTTCATTGATGACATCCTGGTGTACTCTCGTAGCCAGGAGGAGCACGCTCAGCATTTGAGGGTTGTGTTGCAGAGATTGAGGGAGGAGAAGCTTTATGCAAAGTTCTCCAAATGTGAATTTTGGCTTGGATCGATAGCTTTCTTGGGTCACGTAGTGTCTAGTGAGGGTATCAGGTGGACCCGAAGAAGATAGAGGCGGTGCAGATTTGGCCCAGACCATCCTCAGCTACGGAGATTAGGAGTTTCTTGGGTTTGGCGGGTTATTACTGTCGCTTTGTGGAGGGATATTTTTTCTATTGCTTCACCTTTAACCAGATTGACCCAGAAGGGTGCTCCATTCAGATGGTCCGATGAGTGCGAGGAGAGATTTCAGAAGCTCAAGTTAGCATTGACTACAGATCCAGTATTGGTATTGCCTACGATAACACAATAAAATAATTCTACACGAACAAGAAAATATATCTGAGAAAATAATAAAAAAAACAGTAAGAAAATCTAAACACATCAATTCAAATACTGCAACAATAATAAAATAACACAACCGCCTCTTTCAGGCCTCAGCTATAACCAATCCTAAAAAATTTCCAAGTTTTCAAACTTTATCTTTAAATAAAAGTAGTGCCAAAATATGAAAATAGTAATATAAATTAGAAAGTTTCAAATCTTTGTTTTTCAAGAAAACAACACAGTAAAAATAAACATTTAGCTTTTTAAATCTTTATTTTCTTTGAAAATCAGTAAAAATATAAATGCGCTCCCTTATCGCTCCTAGTTGCGGCTTGCAACCCGCTCCTACCTGTTCTCTCTTATTGATCCTCCCTGAATGTATCACCCTTATTGCTTCTGTTGCGGTGTGCAACCCGATCCCACCTGTCCACCCTTATCACTCCTTGTTGCGGCGTGCAACCCGCTCCCACCAGACATATCATATCAATTTATTCATAAAAGATTTCACAATCAAGCCAAGCCTTTCACAATACTGTTATTTCCACAATTTCAAACAGAAAATCATATAGCTCGTAAGCTTTAACCAATATCATTTCATAATAAAACCAACCAGAATATAAGTAAATACTGTAACGCTGTCAATCCAGCTCAGTCTTTATATACTATGATAAACTCAAGAGAACAACCAACATTTTTAACACACTTACAACAACAATTGGAAATAACTCAATGAAATCTAAGAACCACGTGAACCTCAACAATTACGAAACAGTTAGACTGCATTTCTCATAACTTCCTCAATATTATCAAAATGAAACCACCAGGAACGTAAATATATATATATATATATATATACACATATACATATACATATATAATTCGTAAAAATAATGCCAAACCTCTCAACCGTTATACATATCACAAGGAAACCAACTCAAATAACCAATACTCTTTCCAAATAATCACAACAATATCTAACCACAAATCAACAAGGCCAAATAGTCATAGAAGTAATAATGAACATATAACAATTAAGATAATGATCAAATAAACAGTTAGACTGCATTTCTCACAACTTCCTCAATATTATCAAAACGAAACCACCAGGAACGTAAATACATATATATATATATACATATATATATATATATATGTATGTATATATATATACATATACATATACATATATAATTCGTAAAAATAATGCCAAACTTCTCAACCGTTATACATATCACAAGGAAACCAACTCAAATAACCAATACTCTTTCCAAATAATCACAACAATATCTAACCACAAATCAACAAGGCCAAATAGCCATAGAAGTAATAATGAACATATAACAATTAAGATAATGATCAAATAAGTGGGGAACGGGAAGGGGGTCATGTTTAACAGACAATTTGGGTGGTGCATCGATACTCGTCACCACACCTATACACCACGCCCATGCGTTTCACATAACAAACAAGTGGGGAGTCCTATTCCCTCAAGCCAAAGTTAGACCAAACACTTACCTCAATTTCGCGGGTCACTCACTGCTCAATTATCGCTTTTCCATTTGAATTCACCCCTAAATTGCCCGAATCTAATCAAAATTAACTTAATATTATTAACTAATGCTAAATGAACTAACTTTATTGAACATATAATTTTACCTAAGTTTTTCTATAAAAAAAGTGAAAATCCGACCCTAGGCCCACTTGGTCTAAACTCGGGGTTCGGACCAAATTACGTTTACCCATTCACCCACGAACCCAAATATGCTATTAGTTTTGAAATCAGACCTTAATTTGATATAAAAATTCAATTTTTACAAAACCTCTTAATTCTACCCAAATCCTAGATTTTTACCATGAAAATTCTTTGTTTTTGCTTTAAAAGTGATGCAAAATCGTAAGGAATTGAAAGAACAAGGTTTGGAATTGATTACCTATGAATTGGGGATGAAGATTGTTGAAGAAAACTCGTTTTTAGGGCTGGAACCTTGAAAATTTGGAGAAGAAAGGGTTCTGCCCGGTTTTTAAAAGGTATTTATAATAGCTGGGCTGGGCAACTGTGGGATCGCGGGTAATGAAGTGCGATCGCACAGGGTAAGGGAGCTGGGGAACTGCGATCGCGGGTGGGCATGCGTTCGCACAGGGGTAGGGGGTGCACAGTGCGGTCGCGGAGCACACAGTGCGGTCGCACAGCTTACCTGGACTATGTTCCGCGATCGCACAGTACAATATTTTGGGACCCCTGAAGACTACACTATGCGATTGTGGTTATACCTATGAGATCGCATAGTACAAAAACCTGGACACCAGATATTGGAAAACCAGTAGTTCATTTAAAGTGAAAAATACCCTTGGCCTATCCGAAACTCACCCGAGCCCTCGGGGCTCCAAACAAATCATGCACGCAAGTCTAACAATATCATACGGACTTGATCGTGCGATAAAATCATGAAAATAACATGTAAATCTATGGATTAAACCTCAAAACTCATCATTTTCAACAAAAACTCTTAAAGTTCATAATTTCTCAACCGGATATCCGAATCACATCAAACGAACTCCGTTTTTCACCAAATTTCGCAGTTAACCTTTAAATATTATAACCAAGTTGTACCGGACTCCGGAACCAAAATACGAACCCAATACCAATAATTTTTAGCATTATTTCTTTTCTTTAATTCACAAATATTTCAGCAAAATAATTTCTTTCAAAAATTGATTTCTAAGGCTTGGGACCTGGAATTCATTTCCGGGCATATGCCCGAGTCTCATATTTTACTGCGGACCTTCCGGGATCATCGGAACACAGATCCGCGTCCGTTTACTCAAAATGTTGACCAAATTCAACTTTTAATATTTGTGGAGTTTAAAATCTTATTGCTTTAATACTTTCAATACGACTTTTCCATCGTGTTTGTCACAATAATTTAAGAGTTAGACTAGGCACATTATCTTTTAAAATTTGTCATTGTTTAGCAGAAGAAGAAAATAGTGAATATATTCGTTGAACCACTCCAAAGAATGATATTGCTTTTGTGTAAGAATTAGTCATGTCACAAAGTATTAAATTTAAATTATGACAACCACATGGTGTATAAAATGATCTAGGATTTATATCTAGAAGTCTTTTTTGCAATCCTTGGTGTTTTCCTTTCATATTGGATCCATTATCATATCCTTGTCCTCTTAGATTATCAATATCAAGTCCAATTTTTTTTTATCTCATCTATAATAACTTCAAAAAGACCTTTTCCACTTGTATCATCCACTTTGAAGAATTCTAAAAAATATCGAAATTTAACTAGAAATGAGCAATTAATAAGATAATTCATGGGTAAGGGGGTTGTTTAGTTTGCATGCATGTTCTATCATGGGGTGTAGGGAGATTGTTGAGATAAAAATGGTAAATAATGGGTTGTGGGATGATGGAATCCCCCATAAAGGGGCCTTAAAACCTTAATGTACACCTAGTGCTTGATAAAATGCTCAAACGAGCTAGAACCATAATCATCTTCCTAATTTTGGTTCAATTTGCCATATTTCTAGAATAGATCGAAGTTGCTAAGAGTTAGGAACATTTTAGAGTTGGAGAAGCTCAAGTGAAGTATGTTGGCTAAACTCTTTTTAAAAAATTTTAACCCACAATATCCATGTAAGTCCCGAGTTGCTTGTTGTGAATCGATTACCCGGATAAGATGGTGTCAAACGACATCTATGATCAATATGTAATTCAAATGCTCTTGTTATGTTGTAAAACTATTAGTAAATTGTTCAAAGTAGGGGTTGCATATCTTAATGCCTTGACTTCAAGTTGTGTTTCAAATGAAAGCTAATGAAAGATTGTGTAAGAAATAGTAATGAGCCTAAGACTTATATTTGCTCAAATGTGTGCTTAAATGTCTTGAATATAAATGCCTTGTTGTTGGAAAGTCCATGATGATGGTTGAAAGTAAAAAGGTGTGCATAATAGACCAAGCTATTTTTTCTCTCCAAAATAGATTTGAATAATTTGAAACCTATGAAAATATTTTTGATTTCCTATTTAGTGGTAAAAAATTACGATCAGTAGATGATGAGAATTTAAAAAAATTTGCTTTAACTTTGAATGTTCTTTAAAACATAATAATCAATTTGATATTGATGGTTTAGACTTATTTTCTGAGTTGAAAGTGTTACGAGAAATTGAACAAGTAGATAATAATACTCTAGTCGATATCCTCAATCAGATAAAAAGACTTAATTCTTTTCCAAATGCATATATTGCTTATAAGAATAATGTTAACAGTTCTTGTAACAGTTTCCTCGGCTTTCAAAATTAAAATTGATAAAACCTTATTCAAGATCAACAATGTCTCAAGAGAGATTGAATAGATTAGCAATATTATCAGTTAAAATGAAATTGTTAAAAGAAACTGATTATAGAACATAACTTTGCATCTCAAAAGGCAAGGAAAATAAACTTCAAATAAAAAATATATAGGAAAGCTTCTTTTTTTTTCTTTTTTTTTTAAGAAAAAAATTAAGGCCCCAATAGTATTAAGCCGCCCCTGTCTTCATAATCCAATATTTTTATAACAAATTATATCAGTTAAAAATATGCGTGCTTTCTTAAAATTCGTATGATAATACAGAAAAAGAACGAGTTTTAACATAACAGCTAAAATATGTAAAAAAAAAAATAAATAAAAAAAGTACTTCTAGTAGTTAGTGTTTTTCAACATGTATGCTAGCTTTTTTTGTAAAACCAACAAAATAGACATGTTAAAATTACGTTTCTACATAAACATTCATAATATTAGTATAATTACTTATAAATATTTTGTTTTAAAATTGTCGACATGAAATAAGATGTAAAAAGTGAGATGAAGGAAGACAAAAAAGGAAAAAAGAATTCACATCCAAGTTAACTCGAATGAGAAAACCAGGAATTGATTTTGGTAGTGTACTATACATTATTATCTGCCATGTTGTCCTTGTTTTGGGTAAAAAAAGATTTTCTTACAGTATCTCTGTCAAATTCTTTACAGCAGCTGAGGTCATTCCTTCACTAATAGTGTAGCACTCTAGTAATTAATCTTATTACAAAGGACGAACACTGAGAATAAATAAAAGAAAAGGTTAAAAATTTTATAAAATATAAAGATTATAAAGTAAATAAATCAAAGACAAGTATAGAGAGACTACTATATTATTCAACTTTAAATTGATGTAGATAATGAATTGAAATCTCCTCTATTTATAGAAGAAAGGAAATTATTGTGTAAGTTGTTAGTGCAAGTTGTCGTGTAAGCTAGTTGTAAGTTGCTACTGCAAGCTGCTGTGTAAGCTCCTATTGTACCAGTTATAGATAATCTTTTACATGGGGTAATATATATCCACAACAGAGTACCGAAATAATAAGCTTCTTCAGGAAGCTTATTTCCAATAGAGTACTGTAGATAATAAATTTGCGTCAGAAAAATAATCGAGACTGAAAAATATTGTAACAATCGTACTATGTGATTTTAACAATACAAGTGTACAATCTCATGAATCCTATGATTCTTTTTTTCCAATAGTAAACAAATTCAAGGGCCTTTAAGCTTGATCTTGAATCTATATTTGTTTCCACAAACGATGATCGTGGATTCAACTAGCACGAACTTTGATTTGAGCCCGTACTCGTTGAATCTTGATTTGTTCTTTGTTGTCGAGCTTGAACTTGATTTCTTGAACTTGAACTTGAACTTGAACTTGATTGCTTGAAACTTGAAACTTGTAGAGAAATTTGCGGCATTTGAATCACGAGCTCTCTCTTTCTTCTTGTTATAACTTATGGATGAAGACCCCTATTTATAGTTGTGGAAGAGAATACTTGTGATGAGAACAAACTCTTTTCGACCAATCATATTGAAGCGTGATAAGGCCGCATTTAATTGGCCAAAACATGTCACTTGCACATGTGGCGCAATTTCATTGGCCTTTCAATTTGACTTGGCATGCCTTGTCATTTTGACACGTGACATGATCCCATTGGCTCTTCTTTTTGACTTGGCGTGCCACGTCTTTTGACACGTGGCACCAAATTGGGCCTCTAGGAAGATGAAATCTTGGGCTTAATTGTAATGACCCGACCGATCATTCTGAGAATTTAAGCTCCATTCGGTAGCGTAATGTCTTGAACAGCTCCACATTGTGTATATCAACTTGCGTGCGTGTTGGATTCAGTTACCGGATGATCCGGAGTTGAATTGGAAGGAAAATTCAGTTTTTGGGAGCTTAAGTGATGGAAGTTAACTGATGTTTGACTTTGTGTAAACGGCCTTGGAATGAGTTTTGAGTAATGCCAACAACTTCGTATGGTGATTTTGGACTTAGGCGCGCATCCGGAATTGATTTTGGAGGTCCGTAGAGTAATCTGAGGTAATTCGGCGAAAGTTAGAATCTCGGCGATTTCGGCCGATAGGTGAAATTTTGATATCGGGATCGGAATGGAATTCGAGAGTGGTCGTAGGTCCGTTCTGTCATTTATGACTTGTCTGTAAAATTTGGCGTCATTCCGGGTTGAATTGGTAGGTTTCGGCTCGAGTTTTGATATTTGAAGATTTGAAAATTCATAAGTTTGATTTTTGGTTTGATTCGTCGTTTTGGTGTTGTTTTATGTGATTCGAAACCTTGAGCGAGTCCGTGTTAGGTTATATGACTTGTTTGTGTGATTGGAAGGGGTCCTGAGGGCCTCGGGTGCGTTTCGGATAGGCTTCGGGTCAATTCCCTTCAATTTTTCACAATTTTTCTGTTTGCTGATTTTTTCTTCTATGCGATCGCATAGTCTTAGCCGCGATCGCATAGTGTCCTATCGAGCCACCCAAGTTTTCTTCTATGTGTTCGCATGTTCCTCCTCGCCGTCGCGTAAGCCTTTCCCCTTCCTTCTATGTGATCGCATGCAATATCTCGCGATCACATAGTGTGAATTGGACAGTATCCATATTTTCCTTCTATGCGATCGCATCAGTCCTTATGCCATCGCATAGCACATTTTAGGCCAGTTACTATTTTCTTCTACGCGATCGCACCTAACCTCTCGCGATCGTAATTCTTAAAAATATGGGCAGAGAGATTATATTCCAAATTCGAGGGTTGAGCCATTTTTATCCCATTTTGACTTCTAGAGCTCGGTTCTTGGCAGTTTTTGATGGGGTTTTCACGAAATTCGATTGGGTAAGTGTTCTTCAACTAGAGTTAAACATATTCCATAAATTAGTCATTGTTTTTATCATTTAATTTGTGTTTCTAGTTGAGGAAAAGGTTGGTTTTGAAAGAAAAATTTCTAAAATAAAAAATCGTGATTTGAGGGACCAAATGGTATCGAATTTTGATAATTTTGTATGGTTGAACTCGTACCTGAATGGGTATTCGGATTTTATAAAATTTGAAGAGTTCTGAGGTGCGGGCCCGGGAGTCGACTTTTGGATTGATTTTTATATTTTTGTAAAGATTGAAACTTTATTATCCGGAATAGTTCCTTACAAGTTTTATGTGTATTTTGAAGTTGTTTTAGTTGATTTTGAGCCGTCTGGAGGTCTTTTCGCCTGAGAAGTTCATTTTAGAGTACCGGGTTGTCGTCTTTGAGGTAAGTATTTTGCCTAACCTTGTGTGGGGGAACTAACCCTTAGGATTTGAGTCTTCTATGTTGATTGTAGACCGTGTACGCGAGGTGACGAGTGCGTACTCAGACTTATTTGTAGAAGGATGGCCTTTTAGGGTTCTTAGGTCCTTATACTTCCCGTGTATGAAGTTATAATTGCTACTACTGCGTTCTTGATTGCTAATTTCATCCTTCCTGCTTAAATTTGGATTACTTGCTTTTATATTTCCTTTGCTGATTATTTGACCTTAATCGACTTAGCTGAAGATTTTACCTCTTCTATCATTATGTTATATTTTCTTCATAAACTGCCCACTTAGCTAGAATTTGTATCATCTCGCCCTATAATTGTTTAGCAGTAATTGGAGTATTATATGTTGGTGTCAAGCATGCTTGTGGGTCGTATATTGTGATTGATATGATCTTTCATTAAGCACTACTTAGGCCTAACTTGATGATTATACATGATGATGGTATTTTCTTGGCATTTCCTATTGCGGAGCATTGATTCAAGTTGGGATTTATTTCGTGAAGCTAATTAGTTAAGCAAGATTGGTTATAGTTGTTTCCCTTGCCGGGATGATATTGTTTCCATTATTGACTCCCTTGCTGGGACAATATGGTTTCTATTATTGTTCATGTTGTTGATGATATTGTTTCCATTGTTGACTCCCTTGTCGGGACAATATGGTTTCTATTAGTTTTTGATGTTGATTCCCTTGTCTGAATGTTATCATTTCATTTATTTGGGTGAGAAAGAATGTAAAGCACGAAGGGTGATGTCGTGCCATTTCATTTACATTATCATGTGAGGAAAGAGTGTAAAGTACAAAGAGTGATGTCGTACCATTATTTATATTCAGTATCATGTGAGGAAAGAGCGTAAAGCACGAAGGGTGATGTCGTGCCATTGTTTATATTCATTATCATGTGAGGGAAGAGTGTAAATCACGAAGGGTGATGTCGTGCCATTGTTTATATTCATTATCATGTGAGGAAAGAGTGTAAAGCACGAAGGTTGATGTCGTGCCATATTATTGAAATTAAAAGCACGAAGGGTGATGTCGTGCCATATTATTGAATTAAAAGCACGAAGGATGATGTCGTGCCATATTATTGAGAGTAAAAGCACGAAGGGTGATGTCGTGCATGATATTGTGAGTGAGTGAAAATGCACGAAGGGTGATTCGTGCCATACTTTTGTGAGTTCATGGCACGAAGGGTGTTTCCGTGCAGGTGAGGACGAGGGACATGCATTATGATGTGATATCTGTTTTCCCGTGTATACGTGTGCCCTTACTTTGAGATGTTATTGTTGTACTTACTTATTCAGGGTGACTTGTTATTATTGTCCTGTACTTGACCTTTATCTTAATTGTTGTTGCACTGTCCATGTCTTTTACTTGCTTAGTTTACGTGTCATATATGTCGATTTATATGGGGAGGACGAGAGTAAAAGCATGAAGGGTGATGTCGTGCACTTGTTCCATTGGAAACTAAGTTCGAAAGATCACTACTAGAAAAGTATATTTTTAAAAGCTTTTGTTTGAAGGGATTACGTTTAAAGATTTTTCTCCTGCACAGTATATATGTATATATATATAGACCGGAGGAAGTACCTTCCAAAGGAAGTTTTCTATTTAAAATGATTATACTTTAAAGTTTTCAATATAAATTTGTGGGTGAAGGGTTACCTTCGAAGAATTGGCTAAATTGTCGGAGTTGTTGACTAAGGTTTGAGGGGGAAATTACTGCATTGCCGAGTTACTATTTTTTTTTATTGTGTGTGGTTCCGCTTTTGATTCGTACTTCCGTCCTTTATTTTGTGTAATAGTACGATGTTCCGTTGTTATTTGTTATATTTTCCTTCCGTTTTGTACTTGTTATGTTGTTAATTATATTGTGTAGTCATTAGACAAATGTCATGTCATGTCATGTCATTCCTATACTTATGCATGTTTAGTTTATCGGACCAGTGGGTGTCTTGACTAGTCCTCGTCACTACTTCACCGGGGTTAGTCTTGATATTTACTGGGCATCGTTGTGGTGTACTCATACTACTCTCGTGCGCATTTTTGTGCAGATTCCAGGATTTGCATAGCCGGCCTATTGATTGTTAGTATCGCGGTTGCTGTTGTGGAGACTCAAGGTAAAACCGCTTCAGCGTTCGCGGTTTCGGAGACACCATATTATGTTTCTGTTGCACTGTTGTACTTATTTCTTAACAGTGGTATTTTTAGGAGTTTTAGCATAGTTTCTCTAAAGCTTATGACTTGTACTTACCGGGTTCTGGGAAGAAGTGTAAAGTGATGAGATTTAATTCAAAAAGCACTTAAACTATTCTTATATTATAATTGATGTTTGTTAATAATAGGCTTACCTAGTCCTTAAGACTAGGTGCCATCACGAAACCCAATAGAGGGAAAATTGGGTCGTGACAGGTTGGTATCAGAGCTCTAGGTTCATAGGTGCTACGAGTCATAAGCGAGTTTAGTAGAGTCTTGCGAATCGGTACGAAGACGTCTGTACTTATCTTCGAGAGGCTACAGGACTATTAGGACAATTTCACTTCCTTCATTCCTATCGTGCGAGTTCATATGATCTTGAAGTTTGAAATTACTGTTTCATTCTCTCACTGATGGTGAGGACACAAGATGCGGTTCCTGATGACATTGTCCCCGGGGCAGAGGTCCCTAGGGGCAAAGGTAGAGGTCGACAAGAATCACGTACCACAACTAAGGCACCTACCAGAGCAGCCGTAGAGGAGCCGCCAGTAGTCCCAGTTGAAGAATAGGTACCTGAGGCGCCTGTTGTTACGCCCGGACTTCAGGAGACCTGGGCGCAGTTTTTTGGTATGCTTGGTATAATGACTTAGGCGGGATTGATTCTAGTGCACCGGCTACTCCACAGATCAGGGGAGGAGTTCAGACTCCCACCATCTACACTCCAGAGCAGCGAGATCAGGTTAATCAGGTTGATCAGGTTCCAATTGTCATGGCAGCACAGCATGTGGTTTCAGTTCAGCTCGTGGTTAGGGCAACGGCATCGGAGGAAGAACAACTTAGACTTGAGAGGTACAAGAAGTACCACCCTCCTATCCTTCAGTAGATTGGCGGCAGGTGATGCCCAGGGTTTTCTGGAGGAGTGTCACTGCATTCTTCGTACTTAGGGTATTGTGAAGACGAGCGGGGTTGCTTTTGTCACATCTCAGTTCAGAGAAACGGTTTGTCAGTGATGTCGGGCATATGAGTTGGGTAGCCCAGCCGAGTCAGCTTCACTTACATGGGTTTCAGGTTTCAGAGATGTTTTTGAGGGAGTTTGCACCTCAGTTCCTTCGAGATGCACGGCGTGCGGAGTTTGAGAAGTTGCGTCAGGGCGCTGTGTCACTATTGGAGTATGACGTCAGATTCAGTGAGTTAGCCAAGTATGCACCTCCCTTGGTTGCTTCAGTTAGAAGGCGAGTCCATAGATTCATTGAAGGGTTCAGGCATGATATTTGGTTCAGCATGACTCGGGAGTTGGAGTCGGATGTTTAGTTTCAGCAGATGGTAGGGATCGCTCGTCGGTTACGGGCATGTGAAGCCGATAACGAGAGGACATACGAGTTGAGGAGAGAGAGTACGGGGAGACCTCGTAGGCCAGAGAGATCTACTGGTCCTTATTATAGAGGCAGGGTACGACACGGTAGAGGTTTTGTGGGTCAGCTGGTTCAGTTTGCATTACCAGCTTCGCATGGGGTTTCAGGTACTCATTGGTCTCAGAGTACTCATATTGCATATTTTCCATAGCCACGTTAGCAGAGAGGTTGTTTTGAGTATGGAGATACCAGTCATAGGGTGAGAGGTTATTCCAGGGTCCAAACAGGTGTGTCACAGCAGGGTATTCAGGTGAGTAGAGGGCGCCCAGAGAGGGAGGCCCGGCCCATTGATGTGTTTCATATAGTAGGCTGAAGGCCGTTGTGCCAGATGTTATCATACAGGCATGTTTTGATCTGTTGCAGAGGTGCACCATTTGTATTTCACTATAGTTCTATTGGTCGGGACGAGTTTCCCTTATTTGTTGCTTTATTTATGAGTGAGTTTCATGCTTTGCACTCTATTTTCATGTTTGCTCCTGTTGGGAGATTCTATGGGTGGTAACCCGTGTCTATCTTTGTTTTATTCATCATTGAGGGTGGTGAGACTATAAGTGAGTCCTTGTTGTTCATCATGGTAAGCTTTATGTGTTAGTTGTGGCTGGTGATTCGGGTGTCTAATAATGAGTTCTTCATGTTTATTGCATCATTATCAATATTATGGGGCTTGGAAACAGAGTTCCTTCAGATATGAGGCTAATCGTCAGTGCTAGATTGATTTCAGGAAGCTATTGTGATTAGAATTGTTATTACGAGCCTATGTGTGGGGTACTATATTTTGTGGTCATGTATGGTGGGTGTAGTCATGAGTTGATGCAGCTGGTTGACTCGGGTCTTTTGAAAATGAGTAGAAGGTAAGAAATTGAGGTATGAGGCTAGTCAGTGGTGATAGGAAGGCTAAATTGCAGTTGTGATGGTGTAATCAGGCTTATGTAGGTTGGGGTGGCATGGGATCACCCGCAAGTGTGTGTTGGAATTATGCAATCAGTGATTGGATGAGTTCGAGGTGAATCTTGGCACGTTCGAGGACGAACGTTTGTTTTAAGAGGGGGAGAATGCAATGACCTGATCGATCGTTTTGAGAATGTAAGCTTCATTCGGTAGCGTAAGGTATTGAACAGCTCCACATTGTGTATATCGACCTGTATGCGTGGTTGGATTCATCTACCGGATGATCTAGAGTCGAATTGGATTGAAACTTTTAGTTTTTGGGAGCTTAAGCGATGGAAGTTGACCGGAGGTTTGACTTTGTGTAAACGACCTCGGAATGAGTTTTGAGTAATTCCAACACCTTTGTATGGTGATTTTGGACTTAGGCGCGCGTCCGGAATTGGTTTTGGAGGTCCGTAGAGTAATCTGAGGTAATTCGGCGAAAGTTAGAATCTCGGCGATTTCGGCCGATAGGTGAAATTTTGATATCGGGCTCGTAATGGAATTCCGAGAGTGTATGTAGGTCTGTTGTGTCATTTATGACTTGTATGCAAAATTTGGCGTCATTCCGGGTTGAATTGATAGGTTTCGACTCGAGTTTTGATATTTGAAGATTTGAAAATTCATAAGTTTGATTTTTGGTTTGATTCATCGTTTTGGTGTTGTTTTATGTGATTCGAAACCTTGAGCGAGTCCGTGTTAGGTTATATGACTTGTTTGTGTGATTGGAAGGGGTCCCGAGGGCCTCGGGTGCGTTTCGGATAGGCTTCGGGTCAATTCCCTTCAATTTTTCACAATTTTTCTGTTTGCTGATTTTTTCTTCTATGCGATCGCATAGGCTTAGCCGCGATCGCATAGTGTCCTATCGAGCCACCCAAGTTTTATTCTTTGTGTTCGCATGTTCCTCCTCGCCGTCGCGTAAGCCTTTCCCCTTCCTTCTATGTGATCGCATGCAATATCTCGCGATCGCATAGTGTGAATTGGACAGTATCCATATTTTCCTTCTATGCGATCGCATCAGTCCTTATGCGATCGCATAGCACATTTTAGGCCAGTTACTATTTTCCTCTACGCGATCGCACCTAACCTCTCGCGATCGTAATTCTTAAAAATATGGGCAGAGAGATTATATTCCAAATTCGAGGGTTGAGCCATTTTTATCACATTTTGACTTCTAGAGCTCGGTTCTTGGCGGTTTTTGATGGGGTTTTCACGAAATTCGATTGGGTAAGTGTTCTTCAACTAGAGTTAAACATATTCCATAAATAAGTCATTGTTTTTATCATTTAATTTGTGTTTCGAGTTGAGGAAAAGGTTGGTTTTGAAAGAAAAATTTCTAAAATAAAAAATCGTGATTTGAGGGACCAAATGGTATCGGATTTTGATAATTTTGTATGGTTGAACTCGTACCGGAATGAGTATTCGGATTTTATAAAATTTGACGAATTCCGAGGTGCGGGCCCGGGAGTCGACTTTTGGATTGATTTTTATATTTTTGTAAAGATTGAAACTTTATTATCCGGAATAGTTCCTTACAAGTTTTATGTGTATTTTGAAATTGTTTTAGTTGATTTTGAGCCGTCTGGAGGTCTTTTCGCCTGAGAAGTTCATTTTAGAGTATCGGGTTGTCGTCTTTGAGGTAAGTATCTTGCCTAACCTTGTGTGGGGGAACTACCCCTTAGGATTTGAGCCTTCTATGTTGATTGTAGACCGTGTACGCGAGGTGACGAGTGCGTACTCGGACTTATTTGTAGAAGGCTGGCCTTTTAGGGTTCTTAGGTCCTTATACTTCCTGTGTATGAAGTTATAATTGCTACTACTGCGTTCTTGATTGCTAATTTCATCCTTCCTGCTTAAATTTGGATTACTTGCTTTTATATTTCCTTTGCTGATTATTTGACCTTAATCGACTTAGCTGAAGATTTTACCTCTTCTATCATTATGTTATATTTTCTTCATAAACTGCCCACTTAGCTAGAATTTGTATCATCTCGCCCTATAATTGTTTAGAAGTAATTGGAGTATTATATGTTGGTGTCAAGCATGCTTGTGGGTCGTATATTGTGATTGATATGATCTCTCATTAAGCACTACTTAGGCCTAACTTGATGATTATACATGTTGATGGTATTTTCTTGGCATTTCCTATTGCGGAGCATTGATTCAAGTTGGGATTTATTTCGTGAAGCTAATTAATTAAGCAAGATTGGTTATAGTTGTTTCCCTTCGGCGGGATGATATTGTTTCCATTATTCACTCCCTTGCCGGGACAGTATGGTTTCTATTATTGTTCATGTTGTTGATGATATTATTTCCATTGTTGACTCCTTTGTCGGGACAATATGGTTTCTATTATTGTTTATGTTGTTGATTCCCTTGTCCGAATGCTATCATTTCATTTGTTTGGGTGAGAAATAGTGTAAAGCACGAAGGGTGATATCGTGCCATTTCGTTTACATTATCATGTGAGGAAAGAGTGTAAAGCACAAAGGGTGATGTCATGCCATTGTTTATATTCAGTATCATGTGAGTAAAGAGTATAAAGCACGAAGGGTGATGTCGTGTCATTGTTTATATTCATTATCATGTGAGGGAAGAGTGTAAAAGCACGAAGGGTGATGCCGTGCCATTGTTTATATTCATTATCATGTGAGGAAAGAGTGTAAAGCACGAAGGTTGATGTTGTGTCATATTATTGAATTAAAAGCACAAAGGGTGATGTCGTGCCATATTATTGAAATTAAAAGCACGAAGGGTGATATCGTGTCATATTATTGAGAGTAAAAGCATGAAGCGTGATGTTGTGCATGATATTGTGAGTGAGTGCTAATGCACAAAGGGTGATTCGTGCCATACTTTTGTGAGTTCATGGAACGAAGGGTGTTTCCTGCAAGTGAGGACGAGGGACGTGCATTTTATGTGATATTTGTTTCCCTGTGTATATGTGTGCCCTTACGCAGTGCTGTTATTGTTGTACTTACATATTCGGTGTGACTTGTTATTATTCCCCTGTACTTGACCTTTATCTCAATTGTTGTTGCACTGTCCATGTCTTTTACTTGCTTAATTTGCTTAATTTACTTGTCGTATTTGTCGATTTCTATGGGGAAGACGAGAGTAAAAGCACGAAGGGTGATGCCGTGCACTTGTTCCATTGGAAAATAAGTTCGAAAGACCACTACTGGAAAAGTATATTTTTAAAAGCTTTTGTTTGAAGGGATTACGGTTAAAGATTTTTCTCTTGCACAGTATATATGTGTATATATATATAGATCGGAGGAAGTACCTTCCAAAGGAATTTTTCATTATACTTTAAAGTTTTCAATATAAATTTGTGGGTGAAGGGTTACCTTCGAAGAATTGGCTAAATTGTCTGAGTTGTTGACTAAGGTTTGAGGGGGAAATTACTGCATTGCCGAGTTACTATTGTTTTTTTTACTGTGTCGTGGTTTCTGCTTTTGATTCGTACCTCCGTCCTTTCTTTTGTGTAATATTACGATGCCCCGTTGTTATTTGTTGTATTTTCCTTCCGCTTTGTAGTTGTTATGTTGTTAATTATATCGTGTAATCAATAGACAGATGCCATATCATGTCATTCCTATACTTATGCATGTTTAGTTTATCGGACCAACGGGTGTCTTGACTAGTCCTCGTCATTACGTCACCGAGGTTAGTCTTGATACTTACTGGGCACCGTTGTGGTGTGCTCATACTACTCTTCTACGCATTTTTGTGCAGATTCCAGGATTTGCATAGTCGGCCGATTGATTGTTAGTAGCGCGGTTGTTGTTGTGGATACTCAAGGTAAAACCGCTTTAGCGTTCGCGGTTTCGGAGTCACCACCTTATGTTTTTGTTGCACTATTGTACTTATTTCTGAATAGTGGTATTTTTAGGAGTTTTAACGTAGTTTCTCTAAAGCTTATGACTTGTACTTACCGGGTTCTGGGAAGAAGTGTAAAGTGATGAGATTTAATTCAAAAAGTACTTAAACTATTCTTATATTATAATTAATGTTTGTTAATAATAGGCTTACCTAGTCCTTAAGGCTAGGTGCCGTCACGAAACCCAATGGAGAGAAAATTGGGTCGTGACATTAATGAAGTGGGCTCATCACTTTAGCCCAATTAAATGGACTAGACCAATGGATTAAGACTTATTTATTTAATCTATATATATAGGTAGGGATGGCAAAATGGTTAAAAGAAAATAGTTAACCACCCATATTATCCACTAAAAATGGGTTGGATAATGAACTTTTTAAAAACGGGTCAAATATGGATAAGAACCATATTATCCATTTAGAAAATAAATAATCAATAAATAACCAATGGTCTAACTTTTACATTTGTAAAACCTCAAATTGGGGGTTACTCAAGTTAGGGAGACTAATAATTCTCACAAAAGTGATCATATGCAAGAAATCATGGATAATATGGTTATCCTACCCATATTATCTGCCGCTTAACCCATTTTTTATCCGTATTAAATATGGGTTGGGTCAGATATTTTATCCGTTTCTTCATTACCCGATTTTGACCCGAATCATATCCGACACGATATGCCAGTTTGCCACTCCTATATATAGGGAAAAATACCCTTTATAGCCCCTCAAAATTTTAATAGCCTATATTTTTTCACACTGATACGAAATGGCCCTTCGGCCCAAACATATTATATCTATAGCCCGAAATATCTATTTTGTATATTTTTTGTGTAGTGACAGTCTATTTCGTATATTTTTTGCATAGTAACAGTCTATTTAGTATATATTTTGTATAGTGACATTTTATTTTGTAACAGTTTATTTAGTATATATTTTGTATAGTGACAATTTATTTTGTATAGTGACAGTCTATTATATATAAATTGTATAGTGACAGTCTATTTAGTATATTTTTATATAGTGACAGTCTATTTTGTATAGTGACAGTCTATTGTATATAAATTGTACAGTGACAATTTAATTTAGTATATGTTTCGTATATATATTGCATAAAATTTGTATATAGAATGTATCGTGCATCTTTCAATGTATCCATAATATATCATTAATGTATCCTGAGCGCGTTTGTGTATCCAAAGTGTATAGACTATTCTACTATGTATTAATTTAATAAAGTGTAATGCAGGGTCGACTCGGGGATATAAGGCGAGTTTTGAACAAAACCTCTGATTCATTAGAAGAAGTTCGGTTACAACTCGCCGATATGAACGCGCCGGCATTACCGGAATAGTGCAACGAACGACATAGTTGAAGTACCCAAATGCCCCAAAGGCGGCAACGTATGGTGTGAATTGATCTTCGCGCCAACGTCGGTCGTTCGTCACATGCCACTCACCGGCATCAGAATTCATTTTTTCAGCAAGCAAGTGGAATCGACGTCGCCGTTTGTATAGTCCGGCATTTTTTGGAAAAGCGGGGATTAAATCTGATCAGGACAAGTTGCTCGCCGTTGTAGCTGTCGGATTCGTCAAAAACATTTTCATCCTCGTCGCCACATTCATGCTCGACAAATCTGACCGACGGCCGTTACTGTTAACTAGTATCACCGATTTAGGTTTTACATTTGTCGGTATGCGGAGAAGACCAATTTAGGCTAGTTACTATAATTTGTTTGGGGCTATAATTTGTGTGGATCAATTCATGGCTAGCGAATGATAATAGTTTCCACCGGCCAGCTACAAATAAAATTTGCTCATACATGTATTGGACTTAATTCAATTATATTAGTCCATAATATTTATTTGGACCAATATGTCTTGAATTTAAAATATAGTCCAAATTATTTTATGGATTTAATTTCCATAAAATTATATGTCTACAAGTATTATATAGATAAATATATTTACGGCGGAGTCCAATATAGATAAGCTTCTTTAGGAAACTTATTTACAACGGAGTACCAAATGGACATCCATAATATAATATATTTATAACAAAAGAAATACCTTTTTAGATTAATTATTGCTATTACACTAGTAGGACGACGTTCATTTCAAAAAGTAAATATTGGGTGTTCTGAATTCTACTTTTTTCCCGACAAACATTTTATCTCATTTATATCCAAGTGTATTTGATATGGCAAAAAATATTTTCCCTGATGAAAGTTTATTTACCCTTGCTTGCAGCTTAACGAAAAAGCAAAAGGTAACTTAGCTCCCAAAAAGATAAAATTTGAAACGTACATCACTTTTCGATTAGCACTTTAAGTAAAAAATGGTTACATCATTCAAATCCTGAACTTTTTTTATAAAACGTCGAATAGTCGAGTGATATTATCAAGCAAAGTTATAAAAAAAACAGAGGGAATTTCATTAGCACCCTCTGCACAAAGCATCTCGCATTCATGCGGGATCGGGGAAAAGCCGCAATCCAAAGAGTGTAATGTACATAGTCTATCCTAATAAAGCATTAGTGGCTGATTTCACAGCTCGAAACCGTTACATATATTATGCCAAGGAGAAAAGAAATTATTTTATGCTTGCAATTATCAAAATGAAACGTCATTGATCATATCAATTTCATGGTTGCAATATTCTTACATTCTGGAATAACATATTTGGACCAAAATTTACGTCAAGTACATTTCATATCAAAACTTATATACATGCTCCTCTTTCTTATAGAGATATAGAAACAATAACCAAAAGAAAGAAGACAGACATGAATCACCAATACAAAGAGGAATTACACCTCTAAGAATGAGAGTGAAACCCCAAAAGAGGGTAAAAAAGAATGAAATTAAATTTAAAAAAACAAAAAAAAAAGATTTTAACCACAGGAGGTGCTTGCTGCAGTGATCATTAGCAACTCCAACTATGATTTTTTAGCCTGCATCAAGTGTGTTGAAAGGAAACCAAGTCATTTTCAGGAAATACACTGAGGGTAGGGGGATTTTTCTTTTTTTAAGTTTAACTTAGAGGTGTTAATCGGGTGGGCCGGGCTAGGTAGGGGAAAATGTGAACCGCACGGATTACGAACTGGGCCGGTTACGGGTTGAGGCTTAACGGGTTTAACGGGTTCAGGTTCATCCGGGTAAAAATTAAACCGTAAGGGTTACGGGTAAACTGGGCCGGCCGGGTTAACAGTAAATTATTTTTTTATTTTTATTTTTTTTTATTTGTTATAACTATCGTAAAAATATAAACAAAAAAATAAACTTATAAAAATAGTGTTTGAATAAAGGATGCAAAGACTTTAAAATTCTTATATTTAAATATATCATTAAGAATTTACTTATAATTTGCAAGTTCAAAACTTCAAACTTGCAAATTAAAGTTTACATTTAATACTTCAAATTAAAGTTCAAACTTGTATTTATACGTCTAATAATATTAAAATAACAAACTAAAACATTAAGCATAAATGTATAATACGTCTAATAATATTTAAAAAACAAAAAAAAAATGTAACCGTTAAAACCGGGCCGGTCCGGGCTGGTTTAACTGGTAAGTGCACTGTTCATTTTGACCGGGTTGGACCGGTCCGGGTAACCGGTAGAAAAATTATAAATGGACCAACCCCTTCTACCCCTCCTACCCAGCCGCCTTCGTACCGGGCCGGTCCGGTTCCGGTTTCAACCGTCTGGGCCGGTCCGGAAACGGGTCAACCCGGCCCGTTTGACACCCTTAGTTTAACTTCTATGCACTTAATTTTTTCACACTATCATGTCACCTAAAATATAACTAAAGCTTAAATATAACAATCTGGAAGGGAATCTTGGCGTAGCTGGTAAAATTGTTGTCACGTGACCAGGAGGGCAAAACCGTGGAAACATCGTCTTGCAGAAATGCAAGATAAGGCTGCGTACAATAGACCCTTGTGGCCCGGCCCTTCCCCCATCCCGCGCATAGTGGGAGCTTAGTGCACTGGGCTGCTCTTTTATGGATAACAATCCATAACAAGTGGACGTAGTAATTGTAAAAAAAATTTAGATTGTGAGGTATATAAGTTAAATCTTTTTTTGTTCTTTCTTTTGTGTGGGGTTGGGGACTGGGGAGAGGTAGAGGACCGTAGACAAAAGAACTTGCCTGTTTCAAGTACTTCTTATGAACCTTCAATGCTTCATCTAATGCTTTTCTTGCATCCAAATTCCCAGAAATTTCACCCAAGATCTGGAAAACTTTTCCTTGTCAGCATCAAATAGAAATAGCAATGTGGGATCCACAGATATAGATTGATAGAAAGATACCTGTACAACATCATCTAGGCCCTTTGCCTCTTTCATAAGTCGCCTGTGCTTGGTCTCAAGAACACTTGCAACGAGGAAAACAGCAAGAGCACTATTATTCTGTTCCGCCGCACCAGTTTTCAAATTGTTCCTTTCAAACTTCCCATATTCTTTTAGCTTATGCTTGTCATTTGGTTTATCATCGTACAACAATTCAGAAAGAATGGGTTGTCGTTTGTCATCATAAGAAGAACATATGTTTGGATTGTATTCCATGGCCCACATCACCTGAATGAAATGCAGTAAAAACGAGCATACATCAGAAGACCCGTAATTCTGATTTCTGAGCTACATTTGGTCATCATTCCTCACCCTTTAATGGTTCAGAAATATAAAGAACCAATCCTTTCCCATTAACCTTTAAGTCAGATGTTTTGCTCTTCTAAAACACAAGAAGTTGTCACACATTATCAATGAAACAATCAACAGAAAAGGAAACACAATTATAGCACGAAACCAAAGACTAGTGCAAGCTATTTTGCAATATTTATCTAACACACAATTCGAAAAGGAGTTTGGTTCTTACCTCCCAAAGATAGAGTGAATCAACGAACGAGAACTCCCTGCGAAAAAGAACCATCAGCATGCGAAATGCAAACAGATACTCTCCGCCATCTAGCTCCTCTGCAGATACAATTATAGCTGTTGTGAGAGAGAGGGAGAGAGAGATAGAGACAGTAAAATCTATATTTCTAGTCATTCCTCCGTGCTTTCAGATGGCCGAGTATTTTGTTTGTGGCTTTCTTAAGATCTAAATTGTCAAGATTTGACTAGTATTTTACAAAATCTAACAACTTATAAAACAGTACTTATGAATATGTGAAGGTCTTTAGGCGATGGGACCATAATCACAATGATTAAATTGATAATTTTTTACTCTGACCCAAACTGACAAAAAAGGCATAGTACCATCTTAGAAACATAAATATCAACTTATCAGATAATGTGATTCTGTTGCTCCCGTTTCTTCTAGCTCAATTTAACCGCCTTACTTATGGTAGTCAATTTCTAAATTGTGAAATGAGCTTTAGAAATCCACTTGGAGACACTCAAGGCGCAAGGGTGTATCCTAGTGGTCAATGAGAGGCACCCAAGGGTGTAGCATAGTCGTCAATGAATTGGGAGCAAACCTTGGAAACCATGGTTCAAATCCCAGCAGAGATAAAATACTATGTGATTTATTTCCATCTGCCTAAACCTTATTAATAGATTTACCTAATGCCTATGCTGGTGGGAGGCAACAAGTACCTTGTGGAACAATCGAGGTGCGTGTAAGCTGGCCCGGACACCAAGGAAAAAAAGGAAATCCACTCAGTAAGTGTAATATAATATGTAATGCCAATTAAGATTCACCATGCACTGAGGCTGATATCTAATAGCCAAAACTACGTCCTATCCAACTATAACTGTTAAAAGCCGAAACTACTTTCCTTATACCTTTCTTCCAACTATAACTCTGAAGCAGTTTCACTCGGGTTTTAGAAGGAAAAAACCTCTCTCACTCTCTCTCTATCCTCCTTTTCTTTCTTTAGGGACACTCCTTTTCAAAATGATGAAAGTTGATAATCCAGAAAAGGAAAAATGGGCTCCAGCAGATAGTATCATGAAAAAGAAGCTTGAAATATCACTCATGAAATTCCATATCATAAAATCATCAGAAGACACCACTAAAATCACTTAAATATGTCAAGACACAAAATCAGATATTAGGAAAGGAAAAGCAACAATGTCATGAAGATTTTGAGTTCTCTTCTTCACTTATGAGAATAGCGACTAATAGAATTTACAAAGAACAGGACCACCTTACCAAGGTGCTGATGAAGCTTTGGATCGACAGTTTTAACAATTTGGGCTAGCGTACTCAGCTGAGATTGCACTCCCATAGAACTTGTGGTGCACTTGAAATTTTCTCGCTGTGGAAATGAAAGTAGAGTGATTATACACAGCGGAAGGCATAATCACAGGAAATATTGAGCACAAAAGATTGCAGAAATGGAAAGAAAATGTCAACTAATGGAACATAAAAATACATGTATAAGTTGACAGCCCGTTTCAGGGTGGAATGCAGGGTGTTTTACCTGAGCAACCTAGCAAGGGAACCATTTTCAGAAAATAAATGTGCTTGAAATATGTTATATGCTAACTGATGGTAGATCACTAAAGAAGAGCAATTCCAAGAATAACAATTCAGTAGAAGTTCAAACAATGATGTGACAGCAATGGCGCTTTTACTTTTTCTATTTGCCATTTGCTGTTGCAACTTGTATGTATGTGTCTATTCACTAACTATTAACCATGGTAGAACATTAGAACAATAGACATACCAATTGACACATAGCACGTTCAAAGCACCAGAATGCATCTGCTTCATTCTCTAGCAGATGGCGCTTTTACTTTTTCTATTTGTCATTTGCTGTTGCAACTTGTATGTATTGTCTAATCACTAACTATAAACCATGGTAGAACATTAGAACAATAGACATACCAATCGACGCATTGCACGTTCAAAGCACCAGAATGCATCTGCTTCATTCTCAAGCAGAATAATCATTGGAGAGCAAATATCACTCATTCCTGTTCACATAAAATGAGAGGGGGAGTTTATGAATGGCCTTAACAATATCAAAGGAGAATGCCTAATGCGACTGTAATACCTTGAACATAGCTGATATCTTTATCCATCCAGGCATAGACAGCAAGTATATCCCAGAGTTTTGCCTGATTAGCTTCATTCTCGTAAAATACAAGAGTACGATCCGTTCGAACAACATCCAGACCTAAATAAACATTGCAAGTTGCGATAGTTTCAGATATCATTGGAAAATCAGTTTATCCTGAAACACAACTTCCTTAGCTGGTCAAAGAAGTGGCTTATTGGTACTTCAGATTCAAGTAATTTAAGCATAGTAGAACTTGGACATGTAAAATCACCAAGATCAAGTTGATTTCTGTTTATTTTATCATTAAAGATTGCTAAAGTTCTTTCTAAATGTTTTCATCTCAACAAAGTTCAATCTCTCTAAACATATACCACATTGGAGTTGAGAGAGAGAAAAGACAGTGACTCCATCAGTCAAGTGAACAACTTTGAAAATGGAACTTAGTAATATGGTTGTTCAAAGCTTTAAAGCCTTGTACAATTGGAAGGTGTAAGGAAAGAATTACCATAGCCTCTAGTCACTTATTTTATATCCCAATGTATGAAAAGTGAAAACCAGCATATGCTTTCTTGCTGTACTGTGAAATTCTTAATTCATGTCAACAGAGCCTGCGGAAGGGAAGTAGATAACTCGATTACCTAGCAAGTTAATTTTCTCCAAGTGAACTGCAAACTTCATCCCTCTTTCGAACAGTCTGCAAATGGATGCTATTAAACAGTCATGTCTTTACAAAAGCATCCATGGCTTACTGCAGCCAAAGCTCCAAAATTAACCTCAGCAAAGTGTGTCTAAGAGAAAGCAAAATCCAGTCCCATTAAGTGATTGGAATTTCACTCTTTTTGCCATTTGTTATTTCTCTAAGTGACTCAGTCCCCCTTCAACTCAGTGCCTCGGGACGAGAAAACCATTTGTCTCATTGAATTGTTGAACTTACCAGAGCTATACATAGCCAAAGACCTATTGGTCCATTAATTTGTATTTGTAACAATTATCCAATGGTTAAGGAGCATCTTCAAGGAATTACAGTCTAAAGATAGACACACAGTCTCTAAATACAAAAACACTTCCTACATCTGCAAGCTTAGTACCTTTGATGTTCCCCAATTCTACTTCCCAATTGATAGAACTGTAATCTGACTACTATAGAAATATGTAAAGCCAGTAAAGAAAAAGCAGCAACTTTATATGCATCATTCCCTTGTCTTTTTTCATCAGTTCATCTTAATTATCGTATTCTATTGGTGGAGCTAATCTTTAAAGAAAGCTGATCTACTGCATTGTCTACAGCTAAGAACTGAAAATCTGAGAACTTTACTTATGTTGACCCTTCCCTTCTTTTGATGAAGCGATGGTATTTATATTGAACATCTGGAAGATGCAGCAATTACAAAAACATGATTTGGCTCCCACACAAACACTTGTTGACCATTCAAACAAAGACAAAAGTTTTTTCTTCTATTCTTCTCCTTCCTTTTGACAACAGTGATACTTGGCCCGGCTTGATGCACCTTAGTTTAATTAATAGGGTACCCGCTACCTCCCCCCGACACAGGTATCAGGTAACTCTACACACCAAAGTTTAGCAAAGGGGATGAATTCACCTAGTGTCGGCCCTTCTAGATTCAAACCTTGGTTCTCAAGATTGTTACTCCGACGATTTGACCGCTAAGCCACTCCCCCCTAAAGGCTTTTCTTCTTTTTAATTGGTTACTGTAATTATTATTTATGCAGTTGCTTTAACAAATTTTATTCTTTTCTGTTTGTAACTTATTAAAACAACTGCACAATTCAAACCCCAATAGTTGGGACAAAGAGAATACGAAGAAAATTTAAGACAAAAAGTTTTTGCAACAATGAACTCTCTCACAATATATGGTCAAAGACAGACAGAAATAGAGAAAGAGATGCCGGGAGATCCCACATTCAATGTAAACTGTACATAAATAGAGAATATTAGTGGCAGAAGTACGAACCAATTTGATGCAAGCTAAGCTTCCACTGAATCATTTTCTTGTCAAAATCACCATTATCAACTGGCGTGGCATCATTATTATCTTGTGATTTACTGGTGCTAGTTGCATACTCTATAGGTTGCCCATCATCAGATACTATAGGCTGCCCATCATCAGAGACTATAGCACTGGTGATGAATTTTCCACTGCCAATAACAGGTACTACCTTTTGACATTCTGATTTCCATGTAGCATACTGCTCCCTGAGATTACAAATTTCAGATATTTAATTAAGGCCACTAAAAAATACGTAAGTTCTTTTAATTTCAATTTTAACATACCGTTTTATGCGTACCCTTTTCTTCGTGTTTTTCTTTCTTTTTATACTTTTCATAGATCCTTGATTTCATTTCTAGTTTTAGTAGAGAAAAAAGAAAAAGGAAGATGTGCATGTGTCATCAATAAAAAGTGATAGAATCCTTTTATCAAATTTGGTTCTCAAGGCACAAAAGCATCCTTCCTCTATAAACTTGTTAGCTCAGCACCAGTCAGCAATGGAAGGTTTTCCCAAAGAAAGAGAAACTGAATGAAGAATTATGGAGCAAGTGTGTTGGGTGGAGATTGAGACTAAAACTGTAAATCGCCCCACATTCATACTACATTTTCTTTAAGTCTTTTGTACATTCATGTTAATATATTTGAGGCAATAAATTTCAGAATTTGAATAACCATCTTCTTCTTGGTTCTAAGTTATATACCACAGCACAGGGAAGATCAAAGCCACAACTAATGAACTCAGCCTTTCGACCACATTCTTTTCTTGCCAATAATTTCAGAAACAGATTTAAATCGGATCACGACACTCGACGAAAATTGGTACATATTGACTGAAGACATAGGCATTGACATGGCTTTACTATAATTTAACCAAGGAATTTATTCATCCAAATTGACCTCTCATGATAGAGACCGACAGAAATGGTGATGAAAAATATCCTTGACCACTTTTGAAATTATATAAAACTGAATATTCGAGTGCTCAGACTTGACAAACCTCACAGAAGGTTCTATGATGTCACCAAGAGGTTGAGTTTCTTGCAGTTGGATAAATTACATATCAAGACAAAAGAATTTAGAATTATATAAAAAAATGAGTAATTTCATGAAATTCAAAAAGTTACATCTTTACAGCAGGAGACTAAGGATACCACAAAGGGTGTCCACTGATAGGAAAGGGTAGAAACCAGCATTACAAGCACCATATCTTAACCTCTCCATGCTTACCAATGAATCATTCCACTATACAGCAGGGATCAGTAAATAAAGTAAATCACTGTGATAAAAGCTCTATTAAACATGAGAGGTCATTGCATAGAAGTATTTTGGTCATGACTGATGCTTTGACTTTTTTGTGTTCCTTTATGCATCTAAATGTACAAAATTTAGAGCATAACTAGTCTGTATCTTGATTTTTAGTTTACATTCTTAAAGCTACCAGTTTGACTCTTTAGGTATATCTGCTAATATTTGCTTAAATAATTCACATTACCTTCGTTGTTGTCTGAGTTGATTTCTTTCCTGAAATGTGCTCTCAGGATCAAAACAACCCAACAGGAACTCCCAGGCTGCCCCTTTAATTGATGGATGAATCCCCTAGCATTCACAGAATAATTAATGAGCTTTACAATTCTTAAAGTTTAGTTCCATCTTAACAGAAATAAGCATATTTCTGGTTGATATGTAACAGCAATAGGCAAATAAAAAAACTTCTACAATTAATTGACACTGCCTCTTTATGATGATGTCACCAGTAGTCATCCAACTTGAACATGTATATTTTCAAACAGCCTAAATTATATACACAGCTGACAGAAAAAAATACAACAAAAAAGTGTAAAACCTTTTCGTCAAAGCAGAAAAACAAAAACTTTAATCACTTCTATAAGGTACCGTTGTTTCTTTATTCAACCAATCAGAGCAGGGGCATATCTGTGAGCATTATAAAGGATCTTTTGTCTACTGGACCAACATGCTTGATTGAAAAATATTAAGAACTCTGAAATTGCCTTCCTCTATGCAGTTTACACTATATTTATCTAACAGCTGAAAACACTCTGATTTTGGTGTTAGAAATTGTGAAGTATCTTGGCCTTCAGATTAAGTAGAATCTGTATTTTCTCCAGAGCGACAGACAGAACCACTTCTACAGTACATGGATTGGAATTGCATCCATCTCCGGTGCGAAGGGTGAGAGGGAGAGGGGAGAGATGCTTCAGTACACCAGAGTGAAGATACCCTATGGAGCTATGAAGAACAATTAAGAACAAGGCTTCTTACACCCTTATCCAGTTGGGTTATATTGTACACTGGGCAGCTAGCTCCTCCCAATACAAGTTTCCATGGAAGGAAAGAGATTTCTGGAGATCATGCAAGCTATTCCAATAGAGGAGAGAGTGTCCTACTTTCATTGGCTAAGAACTCCCTAGAGTGCTCACAATAGCTTCAATATGGGGAGGATGTACCCCTCTATATAGCGAGAAGTTAGTAATCAGGATTTGTTAGGGACGACGATGGCAAAGCATTTTACCTTAAGTCAGAACATTATGGATAAGACAATAGTAAAACAAGTGACTACTTTACCAAAGATCAATTGGTTTTATGGTGGAACCCTGATTCACAAGCTTGTAAGAATCCACAAGATATTGATATTTTAGTCGCAAAGATCATCAGTTTTATTACATCATTTGATTAAAGGGACAGCTATAACTGATTCATCGTCCAAGCAACTCATCTCAACAATGTAAAACCAGACTGGAACAATGCACTCCTCTGCACAACATGGACTACACATATCACATATTGGACCACGACGAGTGGCAATGGGAAAAAGAAATGCTGACAGTGGCAAGACAACGAGACACTGAATAAAAAAACAAGATAAGAGTATTGTTGCTGCTCCGCCATTTTCCTTGGGAGTAGTTGTACTACCATCCCCAACCAATGATAATAACATCTTCAATTTCATTCCAACAATTAAACCTTCAGCATGAATATACAGAACTATGGAAACATCAATCACCCTCGAAAAGGATTTCTAAAGCAGTAAAACATTAAGCACGGTCACAATCTATGTTGTGCGGACTCTCCAAAAATGTTGCCACACCCGTCGGTTACTCCAAAAATGCACTACTTTTGAAGGATCCAAAGTGCACCCAGCACCATTTTTGCAGAGTCTGAGCAACATAGGTCACAATACAGAAACTATTAATTTTAATTGACAGAGAAACTACAAGCTGTTCCGAGTATGCTCACGGCAATGTTATAAAAAGTTGGGAAAATACTTGCAGGTTGAAGTCAGCTTTTAATCCACTTGCTTTACTCCTGTTGCAGAACATTAACAAATTGACTAATTGGTCCAATAATCAATTGGTTATTTGGAAGATCCAGTTCTCAATTTCCATAGCTACATTTTGTTGACCATGAGGCACCCATATGGTCACCAGTTATTCAAAGACTAACATCAACTTGTAGAGTCTTCAGAGACCAATACATTTGACTCCGTAATACATTAACAATGTGATATATGCAGCACAAGAACAATAGCAAAGAAGACTATACCCCTCGTTGGATTCGTCTAAGAACGCCCGCTATATCCAAATAACCCTCTTTAGAGAATGCAGCATTCCATCTTCTTTCGCTAAGAGTTTTTCCTACCTGTCCAAACAGAGGAGAAAAAAGTGCAGAAAGGGTTTTAGTAGATATAGCCATTCATAAGCATTCGATAATCATTGAACATAGCAGAAACAGATAATGCTTAACATTTCTTCCTTGAAAAAGTAATACGAAAAGAAGAACGAGACAAATGTCAACGACAAATGTCAACCAAAATACTATACTTTATGTCATCATTCCGGTATGAATTGATTTTTTAATATATTTGCGATCAGCAACACCCAATGGAGCAAATAACAACAACTAGGGATCAGCCAAAAAAGTTACCAAATTGGTCTTTCTATATTGTGATTAATCCCTATACTATCCAACCAAACGATCCCTTGACAAACGAGCACTTCATGTCAAAGAGTTAGAAGAGGAAAAAGCACAACGTGAAAAAACAAAATCATATAAAAGGAAAGAAATGAGATGTGAAAAGGGTGAAATTATTGCAACACACCCTTGCTTTAAAGCGGGTCTTGGGAACATCAGCAAGGCATTCGGGTCTAACAGGATAATAAGAGTCTAATTCCTCTGATGACGAATTCTTCATAGCACCACCCCCTGTTAATTCCAAACACACACAAACCCAAATTAATCCATCACCCATTAACCCAAATGCAAAATCAAAACCAAAAACATGAAAAGGATAGAAAAGAAACACGCACACACACACAGATACAAACACATAACCTACCTTCTCTCTTGAAGGCAACGGCATTAGAAATACCCATTTCGTGTCAACAGAATAATAAGAATTACGAAACAAAAGATCGTCAAGATTTCAACTTGGAGGATACCCAGAATGAGAAATACGTAATAAAGATTTGATTAAAAAATGCAATTATATGTTAAAGATGGATGAAAGTTTCAAGTACCTGTGTTGAATGTGATGAAGGGAAATTTGAAAAGATTGACTTGCTGATGTAATCAATAATCAAATTTTGTTTTGTTTTTTTAATCTGTTTTTGTCTTGATTCGGTTTCTACAATGTAATGTGGGGGCAGGGGCAGCAGGGAGGAGAAATTAACGTTATTCTCCAACGGTAGTTTTGCGTCTGCACCTGAAAAACTTTGTTCGTATTTTCCATTTAAACTGCTGACAATGCATGTTAAATTACTCATTATTCGTTCATTCAGATTTAATACGTACGGCTGAAACTATAATCAGATTTTAAAGGTTCTTACTTCTTAGACTGTTTGTCAGTTAAAATGCTAAATAAATTCGATATTATTAGGTGAAAAAATCTTGGACAAAAATAAGCCATTTACGGGGAAAAATTAATATCACAAGAAGCAGAAATTGCAGTGTACATCAAATACCAAATTTTTAAAAAATATTAAATCAAATACCATACAAATATCGAATACCAAAATTTTTATTTTTTGATTCGATAATTCGATATTTACCAAACTATGCATACCTTTATTAATTGGTTCCGAAAAGTAACTGATCTAATTACCATTAGTTTTTATGAAATTGTAAGATGGAGTTGTAACGTTAGTTACTAGAATATGAATGATCTCTAAAACGAGGACCAAATATTTTACGACCATTCAAAGGCACGTTTTTATTTGTTGGACTAGGAAAGAGATGAGATGATTATAAACAGTATATTAGATAATTTATAAAGGAAAAACTAGACAAAAGATGGAAAAATAAAATGATTCTCATTTCTTGGTGAAAAATAGAACAAAATTGTACTTCAAATAGTTTTTTCGAATTGTAGTTTGAGAATATTTTTTTGATAAGTTTTGCTTAGGTAAGAGATCAGAACTCAAATTTTACCATTGAGATACAATTATATTCCTTTTTTTATTTTATTTCTGATGCTAAGAATTATTCATATAATCTTTTCAACTCGCAAGAGTAGCCAACTGACAGATTTTTATTTGTATATGGGATACCAATAAAATGCGAGATATGCATCTTGTATAAGAACTACTTTTGTCATTTACAGTAGTTCAATGATATGATTTTACTTTTAATTTAAAATTTGAGGGTTTAATTTAATTTGTTTAATATAAGTACTAGGCGTAAATAAGTATTTTCAGTAGCCAACTGCCTATTGACGTAGTCAATAGATGTTAGAGCAGTTTATCCAGGAAATTTGCCGCGAGCAAAAGGAATAAACTTTAATTAATTGGAGAAATTAGCTTGCAGTGTGACCTTTTACAAAAATACGAACGAGTAAAATCAGTCGTTTAATGGATAGTAATTAATATGATCCTCGTAAGTAGGGGTCAACATTCGGTACTTCGGTACGATATTTAAAAACTACAGTTTGGTACTTTAATATTCGATATATCAATTGTGTATATAAAATACCGTACCAAAATAATTCGATACGGTTCTTTATTTGTTATTTGTGTTGGGTCCATCCCATGGGCCATGTGAAAGAAGAGAAATTACCTTTGGCTTTGAGATTTCAAGCCAACCAAATCAACAGTAAAAAAGATCTGGACAGATAATTTTTTGTTGATTTCATATGTAGAAGCTGACTTTTACAGTATATATTGATGTCATTACATATATCATTATAGGCATTCTGCAACTATAAAAGGTGCCCCTACTTTCATTTGTAATTACACCAAAACAAAGAGAAAGAGAGTGATTTACAGAGTAAGAAGCAAAATACTCTGTAAGGAAAAATATAGAGAGTTTGAGCGATATTTATAGTGAGGTGGAAAAAATCAAAAGAGGGTTTTTTTTTTTTAGTGTGTTGTGGTATTGGAGTATTTTACTTGGTACCACAAATTATAAAATCCTTGTTAAGCGAAAATCAGTTGCTCCTCTCGGACCGTGGTTTTCCCCTTATTCAGAAGAGTTTTCCATGTAAAAATTCCGTTGTCCTTGTTATCCTTATTGTTACTGTTGGTTACAGTATTTTAGTAATTCGCATTTATTATAGTTGTATACCGTGAATATTATTTCTGTGGGTGTTAAATTTTTCCAACAACTGGTATCAGAGTACAGGTTCTGCTCATTCACAGAAATATTATTTACAGTTAATTTTACTCTGTGACATAAAAAAAATGCCAGGAGTTAAGTATGAAGTAACAAGATTCAACGGTAATGACGGTTTCTCCATATGGCAAAGAAGGATGAAGGACTTGCTCATCCAACAAGGGGTTGGACATTGCACTAGATGAAAAAGAGGCAAAGCCATAAACCATAAAAGCCGAGGAATGGGTAGACATGGATAAGAAGGCGGCTAGTGCTATCATATTACAGTTGTCCGATGAAGTACTCAATAATGTCGGGGGTGAAAATAGTGCATGTGGTATTTGGAAAAGATTAGAAAGTCTATACATGTCCAAATCCTTAACAAACAAGTTATTTTTGAGAAAGCAACTTTATGACAACCATATGAGTGAAGGTACAAATTTCTTGTCCCATTTAAATATGTTCAATGGATTAATCACATAGCTGGCAAACCTTGGAGAAACAATCACTGAAGTAGATAAGGCTATCATGCTTCTAAACTCGTTGCCATCTTCCTATGATAATTTGGCAACAACCATCCTTCATGGTAGAGATACCATCGATTTAAAAGAGGCCACATCAGCCATCCTACTCAATGATAAGATGAGGAAGAAGCCTGAAAATCAAGGGCAGGCTCTTATCATGGAAAAAAAAGGAAGAAATTTTTATAGAGCATCGAGTAGCTGTAATAAATCCAAAGCTCGTGGAAAGTCCAGGAATCGGTCAAAGGGTAGAAATTGCTACAGTCGTGGTCAACCCGATCACTTCAAAAGAGATTACCCAAAGAAAGGTCGAGGCGAGAGCAGTGGCCAGAAGAATGATGACAACACAGTTGCTGCAGTGCACAACGATGATTCGGTGGTTCTCTTCGTTCACGATCGGGAGGAAAGCATGCACTTAGCAAGCTAGGAGTCAGAATGGGTGGTTGACACAACAACATCCTACCATGTCATACCGATAAGAGAATTCTTTTGTAGGTATAAAGCAGGAGACTTTGGAATGGTCAAGATGAAAAATACTAGTCACTTAAAGATTGTGGGGATTGGCGACATTTGTATCAAGACAAATGTCGGATGCACATTAGTTTTAAAAGATGTGCGGCACGTACCAGATCTGCGAATGAATTTGATTTCAGGGATCACTCTAGATCGAAACGGGTACGAGAATCACTTAGCCAATAGGAAGTGGAGACTCACCGAGGGATCATTGGCGATTGCTAAAGGAGTTGCTCCTTACACATTGTACAAGACAACCACTGAGATATGTGAAGATGGACTACATGCGGCTGTAGATGATACGCCTGCAGATTTATGCCACCAGAGATTGGGTCATATGAGTGAGAAAGGACTTTAGATCCTATCCAAGAAGTCACTCATCTCATTTGCAAAAGGTACAACTGTGAATTATTCTGATCATTGTTTATTTGGTAAACAACACAGGGTATCATTTCAAGCAACTCATGGAAGAAAATTGAATATACTTGATTTAGTATATTCTTATGTTTGTGGTCCAATAGATGTAGAATCAACGGGAGGTAACATATATTTTCTCACATTTATTGATGATGCTTCACGAAAATTGTGGGTTTATTTCTTGAGAACCAAAGACCAGGCATTTCAAGTATTTCAGAAATTCCATGCTCTAGTGGAAAGGGATACAGGTCAAAAATTAAAGCGTCTCAAGATAGACAATGGAGGAGAGTATACTTCAAAGGAGTTTGAAGACTACTGCTCAAGATATGGAATCAGACACGAGAAAACAGTTCCTGGAACCCCACAACACAATGGTGTAGCTGAAAGGATGAATCGCACCATAGTTGAAAAAATGAGAAGTATGCTCAAAATGGCAAAAATACCTAAGTCATTTTGAGATGAAGCAACTCGCACATCCTGTTACTTGATTAACAGAAGTCCATCAGTTCCATTGGAGTTTGACATTCCAGAGAAAGTCTGGATCAACAAAGATGTGTCCTACTCTCATCTGAAAGTGTTTGGATGTAAAGCTTTTGCACATGTGCCGAAGGAGTAGAGAACGAAGCTGGATGACAAATATATTCCTTGCATCTTCATCGATTATGTAGATGAAGAGTTCGGCTACATATTGTGGGACCCAGAAAGAAAAGGATCATCAGAAGAGGAGATGTGATCTTCAAAGAAGATGTGGTTGGGATTGATTGTGATCAATCAACAAAGGCCAAAAATGATAATGGTACAGTTACTAACTTTGTTACTACTCCTACTGTACATGTACGTAACCCTTCCACAGGTGAAGAATGGCACACGGAAGGCGTAGATGAAGAGATTGTTGAGCAGGGGGAGCACCCTAGTCCACAAGAGGAAGATGGAGAGAAACAACAACAAGAAGAAGGACAACAACCTTTAAGAAGATCTGAAAGAGATAAGGTAGAGTCCACAAGGTATCCTTCTTCGGATTATATTCTCGTCACTGATGAGGGGGGAGCTAGAGAATTTCAAGGAGGTGCTATCTCATTCGGAACAAATCCAGTGAATGAAAGCCATGCAAGAAGAGATGAATTCTCTACAAAATAATGATATGTACGAACTGGTTAAACTTCCAAAAGGCAAAAGACCGCTCAAGTGCAAGTGGGTCTTTAAGCTCAAGAAAGATGGAACCGCAAGATGGTCAAACACTAAGCTCGATTGGTGGTAAAAGGTTTTGAACAGAAGAAAGGTATTGACTTTGATGAAATTTTCTCACATGTTGTCAAGATGACTTATATTCGAACAATCTTGAGCTTGGCAGCTAGCCTAGATCTTGAAGTGGAGCAGTTGAACGTGAAAACTGCGTTTCTGCATGGAGATTTGGAAGAAGAGATCTATATGGAGCAGCCAGAAGATTTTGAAGTAAAAGAAGAAACACATGGTGTGCAAGTTGAAAAAGAGTCTTTATGGGCTGAAACAAGCGCCTAGGCAGTGGTACACTCATTCATGAGAAGTCAAACTTACACAAAGACTTTTTCAGATCCATGTGTATACTATAAGAAATTATGTAACAATAAATTTATCATATTGTTGTTATATGTGGATGACATGATGACTGTAGGACACGACAAGAAGTTGATTGCCAAGTTGAAGGAAGATTTGTCCAAGTCATTTGACATGAAAGACTCGGGTCCAGCAAAACAAATCCTAGGAATGGAGATTGTTTGAGATAGGACAAATCAAAATTTATTGCTGTCACAAACGAAGTACATTGAACGTGTTCTTAAACGCTTCAACATGATGAGTGCTAAAACAGTTAGCACGCCTCTTGCTGGTCATATGAAGTTGAGCAAGAAAATGTGTCCTACAACGAAAGATGATAAATAAAACATGGATAAGTTCCATATTCCTCTGCCGTCGGGAGCTTAATGTATGCAGTGGTATGTACTAGACCTGATATTGCTCATGCAATCGGTGTCATTAGTAGGTTTCTTGACAATCCCGGTAAAGAACATTGGGAAGCTCTAAAGTGGATACTCAGGTATCTAAAAGGAACCTCAAGTGACGGCTTGTTTTTTGGAAGATCTGATCCAACCTTGAAGGGCTATACAAACGCTGATATGGCAGGTGACATTGATAATAGAAAATCTACTACTGGATATTTGTTTACTTTTTTCATGGGGAGCTATATCATGGCAATCAAGGTTGCAGAAGTGTGTCACACTCTCTACAACTGAAGCAGAGTACATTACCGCTACTGAAGTTAGCAAGGAGATGATATGTCTTAAACGATTCCTTCAAGAGTTTGACTTGCATCAGAAGGAGTATGTTGTCGATTGTGACAGTCAAAGTGCAATATACTTGAGCAAGAACTCTATGCACCATGTAAGAACAGAGCATATTGGTGTGAGATATCATTGGATTCGTGAGCAAGTGGAGAACGAATTATAGCAGGTCAAGAAGATTCACACGAGTGAAAATCCTGCGGATATGTTGACCAAGGTAATACCAAGAGACAAGTTTGAGCTATGCAAAAAACTTGTCGGCATAAATTCTATATGAAAAACTGGAGATATCTCCTTCAGGTGCATGGGACTGGAGAGGGAGATTTGTTGGGTCCATCCCATGGGCCATGTGAAAGAAGAGAAATTACCTTTGGCTTTGAGATTTCAAGCCAACCGAATCAACAGTAGAAAAGATTTGGGCAGGCAATTTTTTGTTGATTTCACATGTAGAAGCTGACTTTTGCAGTACATATTAATGTCATTACGTACATCATATAGGCATTCTGCAACTACAAAAGGTGCCTCTACTTTTATTTGTAATTACACCAAAACAAAGAGAAAGAGAGTGATTTACATAGTAAGAAACAAAATACTATGTAAGAAAAAATATAGAAAGTTTGAGCGGTATTTATAGTGAGGTGGAAAACTCAAAAGAAGGCTATTTCTTTTAAGTGTGTTGTGGTATTGGAGTATTTTACTTGGTACCACAAATTGTAAAATCCTTGCTATATTGAAAATCAGTTGCTCTTCTAGGGCCGTGGTTTTCCCCTCATTTAGAAGGATTTTCCACGTAAAAATCTCGGTGCCCTTGTTTCCCTTATTATTACCGTTGATGATTGTATTTTAGTAATCCGCATTTATTATAGTTGTATACCATGAATATTATTTTTGTGGATGTTAATTTTCCCAACAGTTTGGTTATGTACAATTTCGTTTTGGAATAAAATCAGACTTTTGTCTCGATCTCGCAGCGAACTTCCAGACTCCAGTTGTTGTAACTCTCGTTTTGAAAATGTTGCGAAAATTGCAATAAACTCCTAGTTGACCAAGAAAAAATTCAGTCTTAAGCCATAAGCTACTGACTACTGAGGGAAAGGGGTAACCTACTGACTACTGAGTTGTAAGCCTGCCTAATTACCGAAGGAACTAAGAGAATTAGGGGGCTTGGGGCGTTGAATTGGACAATTAGGGTGTTGGGATTAGGTTTATTGGCCTGGAAAATAGAAATAAAGTAGGGCTGGACACTACACTTAAATATTTCAGTATTTCGATATACCAATTTATCTAGGGGTGGATATAATTTGGGCAAGCCCGAAATTCAAATCGAAGTCTGAATATTTTGGATTTTTGATTTGGATTTTTGGATTACATATTGAATTATGAATTTAATTTTTAAATTTTTTGAATTTCATATTAGATATTGGATTTGGTACTTGGGGTTTTTGGATATCCGAAAATCCGATATTTTTATACTTTATATTAGTCCATTATCCATATGCCAATAGTAATAAATCCAATACCCTACTTATTATACATTATCTCACATATTCAATATTGATTACAAGTTACTATCCTAATACTTTCTATTTGGACATGATTTTAGTGTTGCTACTTCTTATCAGACGTATTAACGTCTCCATTGCACTTTGTTAATAATGATTTCATTACTTGAACACTTTATTTGGATGAACTGTGATAATGATGAACTTTTAAGACAGTTCAATATGAGTACTTCATTTGAATACTCATTTTTGTAAGAAGAAGAAACATTTCAAATAAGTTAAAAATTGAAAATTCAAAATATCCAAACTGATTAATCCGAAAACGAACTTAAAAAATACGATCCAATATGAGCTTATTAGGATTGGATTTGGATTGTCATTTCTTCAGTGTGAAACTCGAAAATCCAAATCAAAATTTTCATATCAAATATGAACTGCCCGAACGTCCATCCTTAGATATATAAAAAATTCAACATCGAGTACCGTACCGAAATAACGAAAAATTTATATCGAAGAATACCGAAATACCGAATAAGCTGATACCGAAACATCAAAATTTGGTTCGGAATTTGATTTTATGAATTTTACGTCCACCCCTACTTGTAAGTAGCTTATTGAGTTTTAAAGTCTTTCATACTTTGGATAAAAAGTTCTCCAACCAAGAAATGTTCAATGGTTCTTAATGCCTACAAGTTTTTTTTCAAAATATCTTTAAAGTTTCCTCTCCAGTCTCCAGTATTTGTTTGCACTTCAACTAAAAAATATTTCACAACTAGTTCTTAATTTTTTTTCTTAATCTGAATTTCACTTTGCAACCTGGAGAAGAGTGAAAATCATGCACTCTCTCCTACAGATAAATTTTTTTTGCACCTTATGTTTGCATCAAACAAATAAGTGCAAGATACATGTTTTGGATAGAAAATTTCATCATTTAATAATGATTAAAAGATATGTGTTGTCATTTAATTTGAGGTATCCAGTAGGATCTCTTCTTTCCATACAAAATGCAAAGAATGTCACTGAGGACAAAGGCAGAGGAGCTCTGCCATAACTCCCATGGCGGCGATGGAAGCTTCCAGAAGAATGAATAACATAACAGAGATAGATAGTGGAGATGAAGGAAATGAATATGTTATTGTATTGTGTATTGATACACTACTCACGTATTTATACAGTTGGCAAAAGAAACAAACTAACTAACTTATACAGTATGTATTCTAACTAACTTGTACAGTAATAACTAACTCTAACAGTGTTTAACTGACTGTAATTAAGCATAAATATCTCAATACCCCCCCTCAAGTTGGAAGTGGTGAAAACACTGCCAACTTGTCTAGGACACCAGAATGTTTGATCCATGTTAGAGCCTTTGTGAGAATGTCCGCAAGTTGTTGATCAGTGATAATGTGGTGCAAGGATATAAGACCTTCCTGCAACTGTTTCCGCACAAAATGGCAATCAACTTTGATGTGTTTGGTACGCTCGTGAAACACAGGATTTTTAGCTATGTGCAAGGTTGATAGGCTATCACAGAATACTGAAATGGGATGCATAGAGGTGACCTTCAGCTCAGTTAAGAGTTTGCTCAACCAAACTAATTCACCAACTACCTTCCTAAGGGATCTGTACTCTGCTTCTGCTGAAGATAGAGAAACAGTTTCCTTCTTTTTAGATTTCCAACTAAGTGGACTGTTGCCCAACAAGACTATGTATCCACTTATAGATCTTCTTGTGTATGGGCAAGAGGCCCAATCAGAGTCACAAAAGGCTCTCACATTCCAATATGCAGATTTAGACATAACGATTCCTAAAGTAGGATCACCCTTAAGGTATCTTAATAAGTGGTAAGCAACCTTTAAATGGGGTTCCCTGGGGTTTTGCATGAATTGGCTCAAATGTTGGACTCCAAAAGCAATGTCCAACCTAGTATTAGTAAGAAAGTTCATCTTCCCTATTAGCTTTCTGTAGAAGGTTGGATCACCTAATGGTTTGCCTTCCTTAGCTTTCAATTTCTCATTAGGGTCGAGTGGTGAACTTAGAGCAGTATACTCTAAGCAGTTGTACTCCCTAAGTAAGTCCAGAACAAATTTCCTTTGAGAGATAATCACACCATCGGATTTGTACAGAACTTCCAATCCTAAGAAGTAGTGTAGATATCCCAAATCCTTTATCTTGAATTTTTCATGAAGAAATGTTTTCAATTGGAGTATTCCCTCCGTGTCAGTCCCTGTGACTAGTATGTCATCCACATACACTGCCACATAGATCACCAAATCTCCATCATGTATGTGAAACAAGGAATAATCATTCAAGGAATGATTGAATCCTTTAGAGCACAGGGCCTCAGTTAGCTTCTCATACCACTGTTTACTAGCTCGTTTGAGGCCATACAGGGACTTATTTAGTTTGCAAACCAAAGATTGATCCTTTACCATGAGCCCTGGTGGAATTTGCATGTAAACTTCTTCATGTAAGTCTCCATGAAGAAAATCATTGTTTACATCTAGCTGGAACATAGGCCAACTGTTTTTCACTGCAACTGCCATGAGTGCTCTCACTGTAGTCATCTTTACTACAGGAGAAAAGGTTTATGTGAAATATATACCCTCTTGTTGAGTATAACCTTTCACAACTAGTCTAGATTTGAACCTCTCTATTGTGCCATCAGATTTATGTTTTACTTTGTAAACCCATGTACAACCTATTGCCCTTTTGTTGGGAGGAAGTGTCACTAAATCCCAGGTGTTATTGGCATAAAGTGCCTCAAATTCTTGGATCATTGTTGCCTGCCAAGCAGGGCTGGCGATAGCTTCTTTAAAAGATGATGGTTCACTGTCATTGCAAATGTTGCTTACCAAAGTCTGACTACTTGGATTCATTGATTCATGAGCAATGTGATGACAACTGGAGAACAAGTTGTTAGGGGAGAAAGAGTGTTTGTCAGTGTTACTAACATTATGAACATAATCCTTTAAGTAGGTGGGAGTCTTATGTTCCCTCTGTGATCTCCTTGGAGGTGTAGAGGGGTGATGTACTGGTTGGAAATTAACGAGAGAAGGTGAATTGGATGAGGAATTGACAGGAGTATTGGAGGTAAAATCCTGAGTTATGGGATCAGAAGGGGAACAAGGTGATGGTGAAGCAGTGGATAGGTGAGATGGACTTGGAGAACATTCACAAAGTGGACTAGGTGGGTTAATGAGTTCATTTCCATTGCTCTGACCAGTGGACACTGGTTCACAAGAGGTGTCATTGTTAAAGAATCTAGGTAAGGGATTTGACTCAGGATGCAAATCAAAGGGGAATATGAATTCATGAAAAATGACATTCCTGGTGATGTGTATCTTCTTAGTTGTTAAGTTCAAAACTTTTTAGCCTTTTACACCAAAGGGATAGCCAAGAAAAACATGTGGAACAGACCTTGGCTCAAACCTATTTATGTGAACTTTAGGTGTTGTAGGGAAACATAGGCAGCCAAAGCTTCTAAGTTGTGTATAGTCTGGTTTCTTCCCAAACAGGACTTCAAAAGGGCACTTGTTTTGGAGATATGTGGTAGGTAATCTGTTTATGATATGGGTTGCTGTTAGGATACATTCCCCCCAGTACTTCAAGGGTAACTTGGATTGAATAAGAAGGGCTCTAGCTGTTTCAAGTAGGTATCTATGTTTCCTTTCCACTACCCCATTTTGTTGTGGTGTGTAGGGACAGGTTCTTTGGTGAATAATACCTTTTGATTGAAAGAAAGTGTTGGCTTCTAGATTGTTAAATTCCAATCCATTATCAGATCTAACATATTGGATATTGGTTTTGAACTGATTCTCAATCAGAGAAATGAAGGCTTTGATTGTCTGTAAGGCATTACTTTTGCATGTTAACAGTTGAGTCCAAGTGGTTCTGCTGTGATCATCTACTATGGTAATGAAATACCTATACTTATCATGATTGTGTTCATGATATGGTCCCCAAAAATCCACATGAAGAAGTTCAAAAACCTTGGAAGTGGTACTAGTTTTCTGTTGAAAGAGAAGTCTGGCCTGCCTGACCATTGGGCAGATTGTGCATATGAGTGGTTGTTTAGGATAAAAACTAGCAGGTATAGCAGAAATACTTCTCATCTTTGTAAAGGGTACATGTCCCAGCCTATTGTGCCACAAGGCATTTATATTGTTGGAAAAGTTAGATTCTGAAACATTATCATTCAAGGTAGTAGAACTAACGGTAGAAAGAGAAATGTTCTGCATTTGATTCATAGGTGACTTATTTACAGAGGAGGATAAAGGAAACTGCAGATTATTCAAAGAAGCACTGTATACATCACATGAATGATCATAAACTGTACTGGAGGAGTCATTGTTTCTCAAGAACTTGGAGCAAAGCAGGTACAGGCCATCTCTTACTTTACCAATCTCCATAGGCCTCTTCACTGAATGGGCCTACAGAAGACAAGTGTTATCAGTAAATGATGCCATGCCTTTAAGATGTTTGGTTAACCAAAAAACAAACACAAGGTTGAACTTGAGAGAAGGGACTAGGAGGACTCTGTGTAATACAATTTAGATGTCAAAACAACATCACCAATCTCAGAAACTTTGACTTTATATCCATTGGGTAGAACTACTAAGAGAGAGTAAGGAAGAAGGCCAATATTAGACATTAGGGATCTATTGAATGTCATGTGATTAGATGCCCCTGAATCCAGTATCCACGTGTCAGTTTTGGACTGAAAACATTTACATGAAAGTTTACCAAAATTAACATAAGAGGTGCATACTATCATACCTGCAAAATTGACAGCATTGGCACTTGGTGAATGAGAATTTCCTGGGGTTCTTCCAGCATCTCCATTTCCCATATGAAATTGTTGAAGCAAGTTTACAAGTTGTCCATACTGTTCTTCAGTAATGCTCATGTTCCTCCCATCATCTTGCGTTTTGTTCCCATCTTCCTTACTGATAATAGCATTATTGTTGACTCCATACACACTTGCAACCACTCTCTTTCCTCTGTTGTTGTATCTAGAACCTTGACCATAATTCTGCCCATTCGAGAAGTGTTTTGGAGTGAAGTTTTGAGTAACATTCTGATTTTTTGTGGGTAGCCATGTAGCTTGTAGCACCTGTCCTTGTTATGTCCTGGCTTTCTGCGGTACTCACATATATGTCTAGTTCGAGGGACTCCACCATAGTTGTTGTTTGCTAGAAAGTTTGTTTTAAAAGAATTCTGTTATGGTGTGCTCACATTCAGTGAAGTTGATTCAACAGTCATGTGGTTAATCGGTTTAATCTCTCTTTGTTTCTCGTCTTGGACTAGAAGTGAGAAAGCTTGTGCTAAGCTAGGCAACGGATTCATCATGAGTATTCTATCTCGAACTAATGTGTACATCTCATTTAATCCCATAAGGAATTGAATTAGTCTTCTATCTTGTTCAGCTTTAAACATACTTTCTTTTGCTCCACAATTACAAATGCAATTACACTGATTCCTTTTGTTCAAAGTAGTAAGTTCTTCCCAGAGTTTCTTCAACTTAGTGTAGTAGGTAGTTATATCAAGTGCACCTTGGGATAAGTCGTTAATTTCTTTCTGAATTTGATACAATCTAGCTCCATTAGTTTGCTCATACCTATCCTCCAATTCCTTCCAAAGTTCAACAACATCATTCGCATATTCTACACTATCTGCTATCTCTTTAGAGAGTGAATTCAGAATCCAAGACGTTACCATATTATCACATCGTTCCCATTGTCGAAACTGCGGCGACGAGGGATCTGGCTGTCTGCACTCACCACTTATGAAGCCCAATTTGTTTTTCACAGATAATCCTCTCAACACGCTTCTTCTCCAGGATCTGTATCCTATTCCGTCAAAAGCAACTGAAACGAGCATAACTCCTGGGTTATCAGATGGATGAAGATACAGAGGATCACTCGAATCAATTCTTGTGCTCGCCGGAGTGTTACTAGCAGTAGCATCTACTCCGGTCGAATTGTCTCGGTCCGGTGCAGCCATAATCGAGAACAATCAACGTTGAGTCGTCAGTGAAGTGACTAAATTGCCAGAAACTAGGGCAAATTTCAAAACGTAACGAAAATCGAGAGAATACAAGAAACAGAACAAAGAGATAGAAATACAAGAGGCGAGATCGACCTCGCTTTGATACCATGCAAAGAAGGTCACTGAGGACAAAGGTAGAGGAGCTCTGCCATAACTCCCATGGCGGCGATGGAAGCTTCCATAAGAATGAATAACAGAACAGAGATAGATAGTGGAGATGAAGGAAATGAATCTGTTATTGTATTGTGTATTGATACATTACTCACATATTTATACAGTTGGCAAAAGAAACAAACTAACTAACTTGTACATTATGTATTCTAACTAACTTGTACAGTAATAACTAACTCTAACAGTGTTTAACTGACTGTAATTAAGCATAAATATCTCAATACAAAAATTTAAAAAAAAAAACTATAAAAACTTCTACTTTTTGAAAAAAGTTGTTCGAACTGCCCGAACGTCCATCCTTAGATATATCAAAAATTTAATACTGAGTACCGTACCAAATACCAAAAAAATTATACCGAAGAATACCGAAACACCAAATTAATTCGGTTCGAAATTTAATTTTTCGAATTTTATGTCTACCCCTACTTGTAAGTAACTTACAGAGTTTTAAAGTCTTTCATAATTCGGATGAAAAGTTCTCCAACAAAGAAATGTTCAATGGTTACTAATAGCTGCAATTTCTTTTTTCAAAATATCTGTAAAGTTTCCTCTCCAGTATTTGTTTGCACTTCAATGAAAAACTAATTCACCACCAATTTTTGAAGAAAATATTTGTGATTGAACTCCCAAAAGATTTATTAACCATACCAAAATACAAACGTGTAAGTCAATTTATTCTTCATTTTTTTTTCTTAATCTGAATTCCACTTTGCAACCCGGAGAAGAGTGAAAATTATGCACACTCTTCTTCACATAAAAATTTATTTGCACATGATATTTGCATTAAATAAATAAGTGCAAGATATATGTTTCAGATAAAAAGTTTTATCATTTAATATAATGCTTAAGAGATATGTGTTGTCCTTTTAATTTGAGGCATCCAGTAGGATCTCTTCTTTCCAAGAAAAACATTTCAATAAAAATCTATAAAAATTTCTACCTTCTGCAAAAAATTGTCCGAACTTCCTTATTTGGTCATGCCTATTTGGGCTAGATATCATTGTTGTAAAGGATTTTACATAAATAGTCGATCAAATTTATTATTTAGTATTCTTAACTGCCACACATAAACTATATACTATATATTTAAGCATAATAAACATAAATTGTATATCCAGCGATTATTTTTAATTTAAACGATTATTTGGGTTAATTCTTAGGATAGTGGGCTTTCCAGCCCATGTTTTGACCTCCTACAAATCTTAGAAAAGACCACGTTTTAGCGAATTGTGGGCCTAAGCCCATATTAGAATACTACAGTCAGTAGCCACACAGAAAAACCCTAGCACTATATTATTCATTCCAGATCCTCTCCTCATAGGCCATAGCCTGCTCGCGCGTCTACTCCTTCAGATCGCCGAAAATGGTGAGTCTTTTACAAAATACACTATCGTCCTGATTCAAAAATGGTTTTCGCTTGTAGAAATTCATAAGTATACTCGATATTTTTATTATTTTATAATTAATGTATTCGGTTTCGTTGTTTAGCCGTTCAAGAGGTTCGTGGAGATTGGAAGGGTAGCCTTAATCAACTACGGAAAGGAATATGGCAAGCTGGTCGTTATCGTCGACGTCATCGACCAAAATAGGGTACTTTTACTTGTTCTGTTTTTTGTTTCATGTTTGGTTTTGCTCGATGAAATTTGTAGTCTTTGGAGCTAGCTGCTGGCTATATTTCTTTGAACAAATCGAAAGATTTAAATTTTTTAGTTTTGTGTTTTTTTTTTCTAATTTGTTTTATAGAGAATCTAATACAAGGCCAATGATGGATTATGATAATATTTGCCTACATTGTCTGATCATTTTAATTTGATTGACTAAATATGGACTGAGGCCTTTTATTTATTAATGATTCTGGCTACAATTTTTTGTTTACTAGTTAGTTTCTAAGGAAGTAGACAAATAGTGATGAAGTACAGTTTGTAAAGGTGTGTACAGAGTTTTGTTGATATTGGGGAAATACTGATTTTGTTATCGTTCCTAATTGTTTTTAGAGGATTTAGTACAAGGCCTATGATGGAATAAGATAATATGCCTACATTGTCTGATCATTTTTTTACTTGATTGAGAAAATTTGGACTGAGGCCTTGTATTAATGGTTCTGGCTAGAATACATTTTTTAAATATTTTCTATAGGAGCCTTTTTTTTGTGTTATTGTTGTCCCAGTGTTATAGGGCTGTTACCTAGCTCCTTGTTTTTTTACTTTTATTCTATATGGAAAAACAGATTTATATAGCTGGCACCAATTGATTTGAAATTGAGGCATAGTCGTCGTTTGAACTATTGTTTATTTCATTTTGCTTTACTTTTTAGAGGGAAATTTATATGATTCGTGTATCTTATTCAGTGAAAAGGAAGCCCAATAGGGCTTATGATTTACTGTAATTTTGATCGATGGTGTTTGCCATATCAATGTTGAAATAGCCGTGGAAAATGAAGTAGCTGTAAAGTGTAAACTCATATTACTGAGTACTCATTTTCAATTAATTTTTGAAATTACAGGCTCTTGTTGATGCTCCCGACATGGTGAGGAGCCAAATTAACTTCAAGAGACTTTCACTCACAGATATCAAAATTGACATCAAAAGAATCCCAAAGAAGAAGACCTTGGTTGAGGCTATGGAAGCTGCTGGTTAGTTGGTGCTTACTGTATCTTCGTGTTTCCTTATAAAATGTTATAAGTAGTGTATAGGAGCAATTGGGTTAGCATCTTTATCTGCTTTAGAATAAGTCTTACCTCCTTGATTCTGGTTTCCTCCTAGATGTGAAGACCAAGTGGGAGAACAGTTCTTGGGGAAGGAAGTTGATAGTACAGAAGAGGAGGGCTGCGCTTAATGATTTTGACAGGTTCAAGCTTATGTTGGCAAAGATTAAGGTACTGTTATGCCCACTATTTTTCAACCTTGTTTTATTGTCTTCTATCAAAACCTGATACATGTATCTTGACATTGCCAGAGGGCCGGAGTTGTGAGACAAGAGCTTGCAAAGCTTAAGAAGACTGCTGCTTAAGAACTCTCTGATTAGTGCGCAATTGATATATAGGACTTTTGGATCTTTGTATTTTCTTTAGATTTGAGAGATGTTATAACAGAAGTCTGTTCTGTTTATTTCCATGCGATATTTAAGTCAGTTTTGAGATAATTTTCGTTTGAGATCTTACGGATTTACGACCACTTCTATACCTGCTCCTTGTTTCCTCAAATTGCGTGATTTCTTTCTATTTGTAACATAAAATGTCTTTCATTTTAACTATGATATCTGTCTCAACTCTGATGAAGTCTAATGTTGCACAACAACAATATACCCCAGTATAATCCCACAAGTGGGTTTGGGAGGTCAGTGTGTACGCAGACCTTACTTTTGATGAAACAAGATAACCACAATAACAAAAAAAAAGTAAAAGAAAAAGTAGCATATACGATACACGGAGCGAACGAAGTGATAAGCAAATACTAGAGGTCAAAGAATACGAAAAAAACAAGAGAGTGTAAGCTTCGACCTCCACACCCTTCTATCCTGCGTCATGTTTTCAATGAGCAGAAGTAGTGCTATGTTATGCCTAATTACCTCTCCCTAATACTTCTCCGACCTACTGCCAACCTCTCACACCTCCTAACAGGAGCATCCGTACTCCTCTTCACGTGCTCGAACTATCTCAGTAGAAGAAAATCGATTTATGGATGGAATCAAATATGCAGTATTTACAAACAAAAGTATTCAATTATTGGGGAAAAATCAATATACTTCTAATGTCGAATTAGGATTAGGACAAAAATAAAGCATTGGGTCGAACTCTTCTTTGGTGTCAAGGTATCTTGTCCTCCACGTGAGCCACTCCCACTTTGTCCCGAATAACTCCGTTTTTAATCTTATCTCTCTTGGTATGCTCACACATACATCTCAGCATTCTTATTTCTGCTACTTTCATGCTCTGAATATGTGAGTGCTAATGTTGCACAAGCTCTTGCAATTATCACAAGTTTTAAAGGTTACCACTTGGCGAAGCAGAACTACCAGGGGCTGGTAGAGTCAAGGGTGGTTTTCCCAATATAATGTTTGGGTTTTAATTTATACCCTATTTGGTTGGTCCCATATAGGTAGGAAAAATTATCTAGAATATAGTTCCGGTTTTCATAATGTTAGGATTATCTTTGGTTTTGAACCAAACAATCTTGGGATTATCTTGGTTTTGAACCAAACGGGTGTCGGTGTTGCTCATAATTCTCTTTCAACTTTGACCAATGTACTTAAAAAGGAAAAAAGTGAGAAAAACGAATAAGAAAGAAAAGTAAAGAGTGTACAATTGAGATGCATGGATCAGTCAAACTTATGAGAGGAGATATTGGAGAGTAGTAAAGTATAAATATGAGAGGTGAATGATAAACTAATTAGTATAAGGATACGAGATGATGCATATCTTATATACTGGTGTCAGGTGTGCTTAAAGCATAGCCTAGTAAATTATGGCATCTAAGGCATATCTTCTTTCTGTTACGAAGATAAACAGTAATTAATTACTATGCGTACCTCTTGTAATTTTTTTATTACTATGAATTCCAGTTTGACGTTATATAGAAACTACTACTCATGTTATGATCTGGTTACATAATTGATTCTAACTTCATGCTATCAGTTTGGAGATTGATGAACTGGAGGATAGCTGCCTTTACACTTCAATCCCTTGGACTGGTAGTTATAACCTGAAACAGAATTTCTCCCCCTCACAATTCTATAGGCTTGCACAAAAGATATATATATTCATGATAACTATCCAACTTCGTACATATTACTCATCACTTCTTTGGATGAGTCTAAATGGCGTTACAATGGCCAAAAAACTCTCAACGAAAAAAACCCAGGTAATAATAGAAAAAGTTAGTTTTCATGTCGAAATTTTCATTTACAGCACCGAAACGTCCTTTTATAGGATCTCAAGATTCATAACAACGAGAAAATTTCTCTTTACAAGGTGCATCATCCCTTTACTTTCTGATTGAAAGAAGCTCAAAGCTCCGAAGAGGGTCATCACGGCTGCCCTTTGTAAGTGAAGTTCGGGAAAACAATGATGGTTTCGGTTCAACTCCAGAATGAATCCTTTGTGTGGAAGATAAGCGGCCGCTGCTCGACACTAATCTGCTTGAGCGACTATCAGTAGGTTCACCAGAAGAGCTCGGTCTGCTACTTGAAATGGCAGCCCTTCTGGACGAGCTACCATTTCTTGATGTACGGCCTCTTTCTGAATCAAATTGCTGTAAAATTATAAGCATATTATTCTTACTAGTTTGCCATACAAACGATATTCAAAAAAGCAAAAATATATCAACTGTTAGAATAATATTTCTACTTCTCTTTTCACTGAAAAAAAGCAGTCATCTTAAAGACACAGGCAAACCAATCGCAGTGAGATTTTTTTTTCTTCTGTTATTTCTATTGCTTTTAGAAAGAGAAGGGATCAATACCACATCTTTAGATGAAGGTATATCATCTGAAGTCTTGTGTCTCGAGTGTTCCCCATGCCTACCAGAACCAGAAGGAGTCCTCCGGGTAAAGGCTCCAACAGCACCAGAAAACCTGTCTCGAATATCCTGTCCCACTGGTTACAGACACAAACCAAGCATCAAAGAGTGATAAATTTTTAGTAGCTGCAAACTCAGTTTTACATGAAAAATCACATCTTCAAACATTCACCATTTGAATAAGCAAACAGGAGTTACATGTCGTACCAGCTAAGGAAATTAAATTAAAAGTCAGAAACGGACTACAAAAAATCCATAACTTTAGGTCAAAGATATTACCTGATGGCCTTCCCGGTCTTTCGGCAGATGGCCCAGCCTTTAGTGCCGCACTTCCACTAATATTCTGGTGGCAAAAAGATTGCAGACACTTCCATCTTAAAAAAGTTTAAGAACAGATTTTCAACAATAATCAAAACAAAGTTTTACAAGCACTAACACGTCCTCTAGAACTGGCACCAATCTGAGGATACTTCAAAATGGTCCAATCAAATACATAGTCAAACTGATAACCTGCACCAGTGAAATGGTTAAGATGCAGAGACTACAACACATCTACTTCAAGACTAAAATTGATAGTTACAGATCACACAGCCTGTAGATTGAAAAAGAAAAAGAGAGGATCACAGATATACCTTCACGAATAAACAAGTCCCTGAAAAGCCTCTTCAAATATGAATAGTCAGGTTTATCTTCAAACCTTAATGACCGGCAATAATGGAAGTATGATATGAACTCTGATGGATATGATTTACACAGCACCTGTTAGAAAGCCATCAAATCCTGTGTCAATTTCCTCATCTAATCACTGGCATCATCAGTAGATAATCTATATTAAAGGCAAGAAATCCCAGACGAGATAACAATTGGCTTAATAAGATAAATACATTATGAAATCATCCTTTTTTTTTGGATAGGTTACATTTTAAACCATCTATCTTGACAATAAGAAGTATCTACAGAAGTAAAGTATTTCTATGACAGTTGACATATGGATGTCTGCTTAGCCAGAGTTCACAACAGTGATGAAAATGACATCACAAAGAATTATTCATACTCATAAATAGTACCTCTATTGGAGTCAACATCTTCTTCTCACTGATTTTATCATATTTCTGCTTCTTAGTACCAGCTTTCAATCCCTGCCATGGAAGACTGGCCCAAAAAGAAATTGTCAAGTCAGTGAAAACATCCGTAAAATTTGCAAATGCACCAGGACCTGGTCATAAACGATGCCAAAAAGAAAGGTGACACCCCTAAAGTCCAACCTTCCTCTAAGAAAATACATAAGCACATAACCCAGAGATTCCAAATCATCCCTTCTGCTTTGTTCTGCCAGGGGGAAGAAGAAAAAAAAAGACAACATTTTTTATCAGTTACAATTGAAGTTGTGCTTATCATGCCAGTAACCTAAACACGATTAACCTACCAACTCCAAGGTGTGTGTTGACACTGGCATAGCGAGCTGTGCCTGTCAGATTCTTGTTTTCCCTGAGAAGAAATATTGACATAATACCATGTAAAAAGCAGCTAAGACACAGATTTCTCACAAATTGAGCAAAACAAAGAATATAGAGACACAAATTTGACCAGCGTAAAGTCTTATTTCAATCTTTTCCTTTTACTTCTCTTTCATTAGGAATGATATAAGAAACAAGGATGAAATTGTCACTACAATAACTCGGGCCAACTCATTCCACTAGAACTTGATAATATTCAAGTAAGAGTAGAATATATTCTCAAGAACAGTAATGTCAGTCAGCTCAAATAATATAATATTGTGATCAACAAAATGATACAGAAAGGACACCAAATGATGAAGAATTTACAGATGCTTCTTACTTGCCACTCTGCCACACTTTTTTTATTTTAATTAGAGGCATGTGAGGAAGAGATGGCTAAAGAATCTCAATGAGCCACAATGAGAGATGACTTAGATGTCAAATGTGATTACATTTTGATAATACCCAATTTGCCTAACATGCAGTGAACCATAGAACAGATCAACAGAGGACATGCAGTTCCATAAATTAACAATGACAATACAAAACTTGCCTTCCACAATATCCCCCAATTGTTGCATCAAATAAATGATGTAAACAGTTAAGCACCATAACAGCGACTGACATATTAATTAACTGGCAATATTAAAGGACATCAAGAAAGGACACAAATTTCCATAAACTTGAAAATGCAAGTATGCCCTACACAATCTCCCTTCCAAGAGCGTCAAAATGTGGCACTGATGTTATTATGCTAAAAATAAAATGACATTGATGTCATAAGCACCGCACTAGCGACTGATATACTTAATTAACTGGCACTATATTATAACGATCTAAGTAAATGCAAAACAATACCATAACTCATTGTCATTCAGCTATTCGACAGTCATTAAAATTTACTCTGATGATAACTTTAAAGTAAGAATTTTAAATTTTTCATGTCTACATTCTAAGTAACCAGCTCCCAATCTCACTCGGGAAACTGGCCAGCTTTTGCCCTCAAAAGGCAAAATAGGGCCTTTTTTGGTTTAAAGGTATAAAAATATAGAGGCAAGAAAAAACTATGGGAAGCTGTCGAAACAACAAACTAAAACATCTTACACAGTCACATACTCCCCAAAGTTTACGTGAAAAGACTGTCTTCATTTCTTAAGTGATCAAATAACACGTATCAATATTAATCTATCATATATTCTCTAACTGGTGTTGCATACACGAATCAACAGATTGTCCAGCAAGCATATGTTTTCATATTGCCCCTTGTCTTACCGCTTGAAGAACAAGAAAGGAAAAATACGGGTTACAACATTCACTTTTGCACGCCACCATAGTGCTATGATATATGAAGTCCATTGCCAGAGATTTCCTGGCTCATTTGTCTTCCTCTAGTGCGAACATATTCTCCAGTAAATCCTCACTAATGCTTGAGAATAAAAGTATCTAGATGATGGTGATATGATAGGAGCAGTAGAAGAAACTAAAGATGGTTCCTTTCATTTTCCTTTATTTTAGGGCTAATAAAGAAATGTCACAAGCATTCAGAAAAAAATAAGAATGAACAAATGCAAAGATTAATCGGGTAACATAGTGGTTAGCGTGCTACCTGTATGGTATATGCTTGTGAGTCTGGAGGTCCCTATACTTTTTGGCCAGCCCAAAGTCGATTGCGTACACCTGTCATCATTATTCAGATTTGGCACCATTAGGGAAAAAAAACCTTGACATCACATATGCTTTCTTTTCCTTTAAGCTCTTTATCAATACAGCAGCTTTGGAAGCCCAATGGTATCTGGGGTTTGTTAAAGGGTCAAATAAAAATGGACGTATGAGGAACTTTAACACAAACCAACACATTAGCTAGCGATTCATTTAAACTTCTTAATCAGATGTCAAATATACAAATATAAGTATCATCATAACATAAAGCCCTCAATTCCATATTGATTCCTTAGACCCTCTGAAGGATACACCTCAAGCTTTCAGCAACTTAACCTCCCACCTTTATAGCAAATCCATTTACGAAGTAGTACTATCTTAATTATTGACTTCATAAACTCAAACATCCACCAGTAAGAGTCAGCCCCTAACTCATCCATACGTAAGTTTCATTTCCTATAAATAAACAAAATTGCAATATGTGGCAAACTAAGTTTTCATTTCCTAATAAAATTGCATTATAAGGAAAATGATTAAACTCGGTAATAACTTTCAGAGAGAAAATTCATATTTAATTTTATTTCCAAAATACAACTCCATTAAATGAAATTCAGCCAGCCTGAAGTCTGAAAATTGACTAAGGTACTATCCACCCCATAATGAGTTTGATTATCAGAAACCAAGCGGCATAAAAAAGTCATTTGAAACAAACTTAATAGAACTGAGAAGCTATTCATCCAACACAACGACCAAATATTTACAATTTAAACTTGATAATCGGAAATGAAACTAGCAAAATAGTGAGTTTTCCCCCTCTTTATAGGCAAAGCATTGACTTGAATAAACTCCATTCATTCACAAAATTCTCCCAGAAATAAACCAAAACCTGATTTGCTTTGCGACCAAGGCCCATTAGGAAGTTGTCTGGCTTTATGTCACGGTGAAGAAATCCTCTTGAGTGCATGTATTCAACTCTATTAATCTGAATGACACATACCCCAGGATTATCACCCTAAAATGCATAAGCAAACAGTGATTTTTCTTTAAAAATGTAAAAGAAGAACTACTTACTAGCTGATCTGCAAGCATCAACACGGTTTTCAAAGAGAGTTTCCTATTGCAGTAGTTGAAGAGGTCTTCCAAGCTCGGTCCAAGAAGGTCTATGACCATTACATTGTACTCACCTTCGACTCCAAACCATTTAAGGTTGGGAATTCCAGCTTCATCAGAATGGCATAGATAAGAAGATCAATCGGAACAAATGACATTCTCATTTTTTTAGAATGCGAGAATGGACACATTACATTATCATATTAAAAGGTGTTTGCAAAGAATGGGCTACAGATGTGAGAGAGAAACACTTACTTCCTCCTGAAAGAAGCATATATATTTTTGATTCATAGTGCAGTTGAGGGTGCTTTGTCTTGATAGATTCCTGATATTACAGTACCAAGAGAATGAAGTCATGAGCATATAGTGCGAATAGTACTGTTGCATCAACAACTAGAATCTTTAATTCCCATCAAATAAAGGTCTTTTACTATATGCTCAGTTTTTTTGGCTGATAAACTACAATTTTATTGATATGAGCCAGCAAAAAGCTGGTTAGATGTCTATATGCTCGTCAAATATTTAAGCTAATACGCAATAGATCTACTCTTGCTTTCATATTCCAAGAGTATCATGATAGACAAAAAAATAGTTTTTTTTCATAGGTCTTGATAAAGATTGCTACTTTCTGAACTCTTCAACATATACACTTCTATTTCTTTTTCTAAAAATGGCTAGACACTGTTTTTTCTGGTGAAAATGCACAGATAATCTACATTCAAAAGAGAGTTTTCTGAGCATCCAAGGGTGTGGTTTAGTTTTCATTGAAGTGGGCGTTAACACTGGACACTAGGGTTCAATATCCCAGCATAGACAAAAAATGATACATGATTTCTTCCCATCTGAGAGAGTTACCCTAGTACCTGCATTGGTGGAGGTAGAAGGTACCAGGTGGAATAGTCAAGGTGTGCGAAAGCGGGCACAAACACCATCGTTATAAAAAAAGGAGCCTTTCTAGAGTTTGTCTTTACATTTCTATATGACTAGAAAACCAGTTCTAGGAAATGAAGTCATATACACAACTAGAAACATATACTTTCTGAATTTCCCACTTACAATGCTTCTATTTAACACACTAACATATTATCCAACCAAAAATTTTACAGATCGAACAATCATGCTTGTTCTCATGCTTAATAATCATCTCTTTCTAGAGAAATCTAATATAAAAATATTAAAAAAACCAATGTGGTAATCAAGGTAGTTATGGTGAACAAGGATTTTACCATCCAACCAATCCGTTATATTTGAATAGACTAAATAGGATACTACGACAAAAGTTTGATGATACTAAAGATAAGCTAAATATCAAGTTAACAATAAAATGCGTTAGACAACACACAAGAAAAACAGAACAATATAGCAGCAGCATCAATTCCCCAGTTAGTCAGTCGTTCAACTACGCAATTACAGACTGGTCAGGGTCGAATATATGAATCCTCATTTGTTCTAGCATACTGGGTCCATTTCATTCCAAAACTAAATAATTTGTCTTTCGAGACAAATCTTTAGGTTCTTCAAAATTAGAGGTTCTGTAAATCTCACACTTATCCATAAACTGATTTTTCATAAAAATGACAATAGGAAAGAAATTTGGCATAATTTGGTTGGCAGGAAATACCAGCTTAATGGCAACTTCTTCTCCATTCTGTATATTCACACCTGAATCAAATTAAGCAGAAACACAAAGAGGTGACACACATGAGTTAGCTACTATTAAGAAACAAAGGTCAAAACCAAGTAAATGGGGTTGGATCATATAAGCAAATTCAATGCAATTGACGCCCCAAAAGCTAAGAACATACCTAAATAAAGCTCACCAAAAGACCCACTTCCGATCTTCCTTCCCAGCTTAAACTTCCCACCCACAACATGATCCATCGTAAACTAAACAACTCCACTTCAAGATTTCGATAACCAAATAACAAAAAGCAACAATCACACGTTTTTACTAGGATTTTCACCTAATACACCAAATTCCAAAAACTCAAAGTGCAATTTTTAACCATAAATCTATCCAAAATAAACAACTATGGATCAAATGCCACAAAACACAGAAATGGAAAACACCAGTTTAACTCAGAAAAATGGGAAGAACCAACTAAGGTTGCCGATTAAAAAAAATAATTCTTGAACTATCGTTCTATAAATACAAACCCTTACAATATTCAAATAACGACAAGAAATTGAAACCCTAATTTACAAACAAAATCACCGATCCCCATTGATCAATAAAAAATGTATAATCAATGTGCGAACCGATAATTATATGCAAGAACTGTGTACATATGTCTTTTTTGTTGTCCTGCTCTGTTGGCAGATGAATCAACGAAAAAGAAGAAAGGGGACAAATTAGCGAAGTTTAAGGAAAAAGAGAAAAAACAAAGCGCTTTTTTTTTTTCACCAAAAAAGGGAAAAAATAAAAAGGAATGAGTTGATTTTGTGTAGTGTGTGTTGTGAAAAAAGCAAAGGAGCGGAGTGAGTAAAGAAAGAATGATTGCTTGAATTATACAACGTGCGGGTGGGGAATCGGGAAAAAAGGTGGCCATGGTTTTCTTTGGTTCTTTTTTTATCTCTCTCTTCTTCTTTTTTGTTCTTTTTTCCTTTGGTATTTTCCGAGTTATTACGAAAATGAGAGATTATAAGGTTAGTGTTGTAATTTATTACCACTAGTTAATTAGTTAGAGCCCGTTTGGATGAGTTTGTTATAAATTAGCTTTTGACTTTTGGCTTATTTTTATCATTTTGGCTTAAAAACAATTGCTTAAAAATACTTTTTTACTTTATCCAAACACTATAAAATGACTTAAAAGCTATTTAGGCTGAAAAGCACTTAAAACAAGCCAATCCAAACGGACTCTTAATGTGGATATTTATTACTTTGATATTTTTATCCATAGTGTAAATAACCTCTCATTATTATTATGGAAGGGCAACCTTGGTGTAATTCGTAAAGTTACTGTCATGCGACCAACATGTCAAGGGTTTGAGCTGCGGAAACAACCTCTTGCAACAATATAGGGTTTAATAGATCCTTGTGATTAGGACCTTCCCCGAACCCCGTGNTTCAATCCGATCCGATCCGAAATCCGAAATTATAGGGACCTATATAAATACTACACTAAAATATTAGGGGTAAACTGGCATACTCATTTTTTAGACAACCCTAGGTTATAAGGATATCTTTTCCTTAATTCCTTCTTCATTTCTTCTCCGCCTCTCTTCAGTCCTTCAGTTCACTGTCTTCATTTCTTCTCCGCCTATTCAGTTGGTGACTTGACTGTTTTCTGTTGGTGACTTGACTGTTTTCTGTTGAACTTTGTCGCTATTTTCTGTTGAAATTTGTTTTTT
>MDKI01224973.1:0-25121 GCA_005239505.1 Nicotiana paniculata | reverse complement strand
TACATGGATAGTGGCTGCTCAAAACACATGACTGGCAACAAGGACTAGTTCCTTTCACTTAAGGATATCAAAGGAGGAAATGTATCCTTTGGAAATGGAAATAAAGGTGAAATCACTGGGGTTGGTAATGAGCAAGATGATGGAACAGGTTCATCTATCCCGGTCAATATGACAAGGGGAATAGAACAAAAATAATTCCCAAACTTCGTTGGAACCTATACCTGAACCTGTTCCACAGCAACAAAGCAATGGAGGAACATCAAGGAGTAACTAGTTGGTTGTGAAACCATGCAGATATTTTTTTAAAAGCACTGAGTAGAGAGCATTTTCAAAGGAACAAGTTACTATTAGGGATGATTAAGATCACCTGATTGAACCAGTTCAGAATGTACATGAAAAAAAAGAGGGAAAAAGAAGAAGGAAAAATGAAAACAAAGAAAAATTTTTTTGCTAGAAAAATATGAAATGGGTGTAAATAATCAGATTAACAATTGCTCAGTCTCATACTGTAAAAAGTATACTCTTATGCCATGTTTTGATATGATCACTGATCACTAATGAAATTTTTTCTATCTTTGCAAATTGAGGCTTGATTAAGAGGATTCTAAAATGATGAACCTGGTTCATCGTGCTGGTTCATCTGAAAGGCAAGGTATGTGTTCTACACTCTGCACACTTTGAAATACTAATAATTAAATCATGAGCAGAACTCTGCCCAAACTCAAAATCTTTTCAAAGCCTATCCATTTGACTTTGAACCAGTTATGTTTCAACAAGAATCCTCTCCAAATTAAAATACCTAGATTCTAGGGAAGCCTTAACCGTCAATTCAAAAATAAAAGTTCATTCAAGACATCCCCTCCCTTACCAAACCATTCCCAAATTTTTGATGACTCAGGTAACATATGTCCCAAACCATTCTTCTAAGATCATCTCTGATGTTGCTGAAAAACTTAGAAAATAGGTTCATACTGGTTGGGTCTGTGAAAGATATGGGACTGCCGGAGACGAGAAGAAGAGGTGGTAAAAACAAAATTAAAAAGGAAAAAGAGATAGAGGTAGTAAGGAGTGAAGAGAGGGGAATAGGGAAAGAATCTGTAAAAATGGCTATCTGTGGTGCTGAGCCAGAAAAGGAGAAAGAAAGTAGCAAGAACGCAGGGGGAAGTGAATCAGGAGAAACCGCTGATGGGTTAGTAAATTTAGGAAAGCACAAAGATGAACCTGGTTCATCTACTGAGGAAACCCTGTCGGATCTGCTGAAAATGTTAGGCGATAATTACAATCCAAAAAAGAAAAGAACTCCTAAAGCTCAAACATCTGGAACATCAAGAGAAAGTAAGAAAAGAAAAGTTGATCCTTCCGAGACTTCTAATATTTCTCTTCCAAGAGGAAGAACTACAAGGAGCAAGGTAAAGTAAAGTGAGGACGAGTTGAAGAGAGCTTTAGAGGAGAGTAAGAAGAAAAGAGTGGAAAAAGGGAAAGAAAAGGTTGTTGAGCCTATTGAGGCTGTTGAAGTGGATGAGATGGACCTGGTCCATCAAAGTGAAAAAGTGGCAGAAGTAGAGGTTCATACCCCTCAGCTCAAGAAAGCCAAGACTTCCTCAAAGAAGTCTTCATCTGTTTCTAAGTATGTTGAACCATCCATCTTGGATAAATGAACCAGGTCTGCATTTTTTTCCAAGCCTTAATTTCCTAGCCTGCTTTCAGTGACCCAGATTCAGAATTTTTGTTTGTTGCTCATGTTTTAACTGTTTTTGTTTCATTCTGTGGATTGTGGCAGAATCGTATTCTCTCTATCAATGAAATCTGATATTTTTTGCTCTGATTCAGTATCTCTATTTTTTGATAGTTTGAATTCTTAGTTAATTTTTGATGATTAATCCATGATTGCATATGCAGTTGCCCAAGTGGCCATGAGTAAGTGTTAAAAATCTGGGATTCACACAATATTTTTTGAAACTTTCCGAAGATTCCAAAAGGGAGAAGATATATTATGCTCTGAACATGTGATATTTATAACCTAATGAATCTGGTTCTTTGTGACAAATGATTAATACTCTTATATGTGTCAATGTTGGACTAAGCTAAAACAGGCCTGAAGCACAAAGTTTATCATCATCAAAAAGGGGGAATTTGTTGGCCCAAGAAAGGAAATAGTTTTGAAGATTGACAAAGTAACTCCGAGATGAACCAGGTCCATCACAGGTGACATAGACCAGCAGAGTTAAAGGCACATGAGATGCAATGCAGGAGATAAATGTATTCTGATTAAATTGAGATATCTTCTGATCGAAAAGATTGCAAAAACTAAATTGGAGAAGGACTCCTTATTCAATAAGAACCGAATCAAAGATAAGGAAAGATTTAGGAGTTGAGTTTGACTAGAACTCTTTCACCATGGAAGAGTTGGATTAGGATTCTAGTTAATTCCTTATCTACTAACTCCTATAAATTGCATATTGTTCTTATGATATGTAGACGCATAAAAGCAAAAATTTATCAAGAATTGAGAGCAAAAATTCGTGAAGAAATTTTGCAAGCAGTTCGAGCCAAATTGGAGAGTGCGAATCTGAAGCTACATACCAGCTAGAAGAACCAGTTCCATCTGTTTATCATTGAGTCTAGTTGGTTGTAATAGACGATTTAATATTGTATCTTTTCAGCTTTCATAGATACAATTGTAATAGGTACACCTTTGTTCAAGTTAGAGTTAACTTGAAGCTGGTAAAAATTAGCTAGAGGCTAGTTACTACATCGGGTTAGAGTTAATCCTAGGATTACAAAAGAGTTTATTTTGTAAGTCCGTTTGGCTAAGAGTTTTAGTGAAGAGTTTGAGAAAATCCTACTGAGGTGTGTGTCGTGGTTTTTTCACCTTTTGAGCCAGTTGTTTTCCACATAAAAATCTATGTGTTTTTACTTTACTGCTTTTATTATTCCGCAAACAGCAGTAGTTGGAACACCAAGAAGAACCAAGTTCTTCAAGTAATACAGCACTCGAAAATTGGGTACTACACAATTAACTATATTCTTGTGTGGTATTGACGTCTAAAACATCTCATGGTGTCAAAGAACATGGAAGTGGTCATACTCTCGCACTCGTGGAATTTCTGTACCACGTAGTTGGCTATTTATCTGATTATGTTCCTTATGATCCCCTTCTCTTGAAGTAAGCGCCCTATTTGATGCGCTCGGGCCTCCAATACCTGGGCATTCGCATTGTTCTGCTCTTGTAGTTCTTGCACCATTCCCTCTAACTGGTCAATCTTCTCATAGCAATGCTCCCTTTCCGTTCTGAGATCTTTGATCTGTTGGACCATTTCGTTCCCCATGGAAAATAGTTTTTTTTCAAGATGGCGATTTCTTTGCCATATTTTTGCCTTTATTGACGAGCATGTTCTTTTGTTCCTTTTGCTAACTTCCTTTCGTCCTCTAACAGGTCTTTTTCAGCTTTGTTCAAATCGAAGGTATATTCATGAACCTTCAACCTCAGATTGTTAATGATTTTTTCATCTCTTTCACTTCTTACAGGCGTCTCGAGGGCTAATTTCAGACTCCGGACTTGGGCACGAAGCGCCTCATTTTCTCGGGTCATTTGTTGTTTTTCACCCTCGACTACATGTGCTTGCAACTGATTATCAAACTCCATATTTCTTAGTTTCTCTTTCAAAGCATTAATAGTGGCTTGATATTCTCTTTCCTTTCGCCCCAAACTAGCCTTTCTTGACTTTTATCATCAAAAGCGTGCAGATGAGGCCTCTTGGAAGGCCTTTCCGGTTCGGGTTCTGGTTCTTCAACAATGCAACTTCTTTTCTCAAACCATGCCGCATATCCCGGATCCACTTCCCCTCTAGAAAGATTGGGCACATGGGTATCTTCTTTCAAGTATCGACACCCATTCCAACTTTGTTGAATTAAGGCTTCAGGTAAGGGGGCCTCAGGGTGTATCTCAATGACTTGGATGCTCAAATCCTCCTCTTCGGGTATCACTTGATAATGACCCAATTGTCTCAGAACTCTTTGGGGTGCATATGGTTGGATACTTCTGAGACCCATCAATAGTAGATGATTCCTGGAAGAGGACATAAGTATGACTTCTTTGAGTGAGAGCCATCCCAAAGTCCATTCTATTTGGTTGGCTCGTAAAGACCTTAGATGATCAACCCAAGCCTCGACTCCTTCTGGAAAAGGGTAATCCCTCACTCTCTCTTCATAACCCTTAATGAAATTGGCTTTATCAGTACCATAGCTCATGAATTTTAGATGGTGACGAAGATGTTCAACCAACCACATCTGGAAGAATGATGTTGCAACCTTCAAAAAATGTTTTTTCCCGACTTGCATTCAGTCAAAGCCCGGAAAATGTCAGATAATATGAGTGGAGCCATAGTATGATTTTTCTTTTCGGTCAAGACCTGGGCGATTTTGGCCACCCGAACGTCAATAGACCCTTCGGCATTAGGAAAGACCATACCACCCAGAAATGCTACGATGAAGGCAAACCGGCGATGGATTATCCAAGTATCCTTATCATGTTTGTTAGTCAAGCCTTTCTCATGTATTTAAAATCTGTCTGAGAAACCGTATCTGGAATATAGGAAGTAGAATGAACAACACCCATTGGATACTCGGCCTTTTATGAGTTGCTGGCTAACGGAAAGGACCTCAAAGAAACGGCGTACTGACGGTCTTGGAAAGATAATTTGTTGATTCCTTAAGTCTCGACCAAAACCTGCATAGCCGGCGACCTCTTCTAAGGTTGTGGTGAGCTCAAAATCTAAAAAGCGGAACACGTTGTGGGCCGGATCCCAAAAGGTTACCAAAGCTTTAATCAGGTCGTTTCGGGGTTTGACTTTCATAAGATCAACGAGAGATCCCAACTGTTTGGTGACCCATTCTTTGCCATCTTTATCTAAATCATGCCACCACATCTGGAGTTGTATGGGAGCCTCTTCTATGGTGTTCAGTTGTGGAGTTTGGATAGTGTTCATCTTGCACCTGTGAGCAAACAGGGTTAGGATTACCTCTGATTTTGACACAAAAGACCCAATTTTAATTTTTAAAAGACAAACTCTCCTAAAGTGGCTTATCTGTGCAAATTTGACCAAAGTGGAAATTTTTGCAAAGAATGGCCCCTTCTTACTTTGAGCAAAGTTTTGAGGCCAAACCTGGTACTTTTGAAAAAAGTGACAGACAAATTTTTTCTTTAACGAAAACAGCCCTTCGACAATGTAAAACGTTCTAAGGCTTATTTTGGCAAGAACAGTGCAAGACTTTAACCGAAACTTGGTCGGTTTTATTTTGACTAACGGACATTTTTGTTTGTTTTTGAAAAGTGGGGGGTCGGCACCGATAAGGTTTGCCTACGTATCTCACATCCGGTGAGAATCAGACCCACGTAGTTTGGTCAATTTTGACATAATGATTTTGACTTATTTGGAAATTTTCTTCTCATTTTGGCTCATTTGCAACTATTTTAAAATTCTATTTCTCCCCATTTGAAATCCTTCTTTTTTCCGAAAAATTTTAACAAAGTTTCGAGGTATTTTTCAGATATCAGAGTTTTTCAAAACTGGTAAATTTCTATCCTCTCTCACTATTCGTTTTTCTCTTATTTTCTTTTTAGCCGGTCAACAAACAAGCCGAAACAAATAATGCACATATAGAAAGTAGGATGCATCAGGATGGTCTTTTTGTTTCGGGTACACCTATCCTAGACGGACCCAACCCCTGTGTTGAGCCCCCTAGGTCAAAATGCACATGATGCAGATAATCGTTCTTGCTAGGGATCCGACATGAGGTTTTGTCATTCTAGGGTTTAAACCTGGGCTTTTGTTCTAGACCTTGGCTACCTGAGCGGACAACTCGAGTCGGGGTGGGAGAGACGTACCGGTAGCACGAAAGGCTATCCGGGCTAATGGCTAGTCCATCCCCGTATTTCTTACTTGGTATGACCTCTAACAGAAAGGCGGTCCACGAGAACGTGTGCACCAATTTTAGAAGACTCAGAAGGGAGGCGTAAGCAGACAACTTAAAGACAAATCAAATAAATATCAAAGCGGTAAATAAATAACATTTAGCACATTGAGCGCACAAAAATACAGTAATATCACAATTTATCAAAGCTAAGTAAAATCACATAAAAAGCTCGAATTCTTGAACCCTGAACCAGAGATTCTGGGTTCGATCCCCAGTAGAGTCGCCGGAGCTGTCACGCCTCCTTTTTCACCGGTGAGGGTAATAAGGGAGTTTTTCCACTTTAAGTGACATTATTCGATTTTGGGATTTATTTTATTCAGAGTCGCCAACGGAATTTTTTACGGTATTTCGGGACACCATTTATTTATTAGAAATCCCAAAACCGAGGAATTTTGACTCTGTTTAAATTGTCTGCGAACCAGAAATCCGGGTAAGGAATTGTTAACCCGGGAGAAGGTGTTAGGCACTCCCGAATTCCGTGGTTCTAGCACAGTCGCTTAATGATTAAACTTGGCCTAAATTGTTTAATTACTGATTTTAGCACCTAAATGCATTTTTATATTTTTACCGCTTTAATGTTCTTTTATATTCAAGGAGTTCTTTTGAGACGGGTCACGTATGCGTAAAACCCGTAGAGTTTGAAATGTGTCTAAAATCATGTCACGCGGATGTGTACATAATTCTCGACACTGAACTCATTCAAGGAGATAAATAAAGTTGTGCAAGCGCGTATTTTGTTTTGTTTTCAAAAATAAATCGGAAACACGTCATGCGGGCGTGTAGCCAATTCCGATAACTTTAAGAAGATTCGTTCCTAAAAGTGTCTCTACGAGTGTTCCTTTTAGTCTTTATTTGTGTTACGTAAACGTATACACAATTTGAGAAAAAGGTATATTTAAGGTAGTCACTATCTAATTGTGGAAGGTGTTTGAGGTTCACTATATCCAAAGTAAATTCCTAAATCAAGTCATGAGACTAATGGCAAGGTATTTCTATGAATGGTATGGATTATTCCCATACTAGATTCATTAATCACATTCATGAGGATTTGGGCTATGACCTAATTTAGCCCAGTTTGTCACTTAACCCTTTGGCCAATCTTAATATAGGCTATTAGAGAAAGAATGAGTTTATACAATTCAGTTTAAGTATTACTAAATTGAGGAAATTAAAGATACAAGCAGAGATACCAATTCATGATTTCAACACAACGATTAGAAGCAAATTTTCACTTATTATTGTCCTTTAGTTGCTGAAAATGCTGTTTAAGAGACTATACTTATGTAAAACACCAGATTCTACACAAGAAATTTAAGGTAAGTCATGGAAATTTTAACGAAAATAGGTTTTTCACAATTGCATTTGAAATTTCGGACAGAGTAGTTTTTATCCCAGAAATCATACGAGTTTCGAAGACACGTTGTTTTATCTTAATTGAATCCTACTAATTGTATGCCATATTGTATTAATGTTAAAGTGAAAAACATTATTCTAAAACTTCTGGGCTTTCACATTATAAGACGGGAAAAAATGACAGCTTGAGAATTAAATTAATAATGTCCAGTCTAATTTATTACAACACTAAAAATAAAAAATAAATGTCCATAGTCTAATAAACTTACTATTACATCACTTTTACTATGAAACACTAAAATTTTCTAACAGAAAACTAAAGATTAACCAATTGGAAGCTAATTGTTGCTTCTGTGCAGGCCAACAGTGTTTATGGTTTACAACCTGCATTTACCACTAAGTCTCGAACGGAATTGAGTTCCTATGCATCAATGGAGAATGAATCTGCCCATTGAGGAGGGGTCAGATCCAGTTCTCTTGATTCTATCTTTAAACTAAACAATCCATAACAAACATTTAAGCACCTTTAATTGGAATAAACCTAACCATTTGGGTCAGCTTCTTTTTTTAGTGTTGTTTTATGCTAATAATTCTATTACAGATTTAAGAGACAAAGAACTACCCCTAGGCTAAATAAGAGCTCGAAATTATTGCTTCTAGCTAAACCTCTCTTTGGTTTATCCTAATAGCAACACCTCTAAATCTTCCAACCAAAGGATTTTGTGTATCATCATGGAAGGAATTTGACCATGAAAAGGTAAGATTCACTTTACCCTTGACACGATTTCAAATACTACTAAAATGAGTTCTTTATGCATTTGGGATGAATCTGACCATGAAAGGGGTCAGATTCAAATCTAATGAGGCCATATTGCTTAGACTATTGATAGCCATCCTTATTCATGCTAGTGTTTAGTCAAATATTTTGACCACTCTTGGCACTTTGAGGAGTGAATCCGACTATTTTGTGAGTTCGGATTTCCTTCCTTAAGGCTCTTCCCAATTACACACTTTATTTCCTTTGAAGGATAATTTTCAGCAAGCTGAAATACTGTTTATGCACTATTATGGGGTGGATTTGACCATTGAAAGGTCAAATTCATCTACCCTAGTGCAATTTAACTTACTAATAAACTAAGAAGCAAACACAAAAATGAAATCTAACTACAAAATACTTATTGCATCTTTGAACCAACACACTTGAAAGCCACCAGACTGATTTCAGGAATTCAGACATACATATTCAGATTCATTATCAACATATCAATCAATCTTATTTCAGATTTTCATACAAGATTAGAGAAAACAGAAAACTCAGCTATAGAAGAAACAGATTCAAGAAAAAGAAGAACAAAGTTCATATTTTTTTATCCTTTCAATAAGGTTAAATAGTTACATACCGTTTACAGAGAAAATCAACCAAGATCCTGACCAAATAAAGGTCAGGTAAACAACAATACAACAAGGAAGAGAAAGGTTCAACATCAACCACATCAGATTAACCAAAAACCAATGATAGCAATAGAACAACCAGCCCAGACTTTGAGTATGTGTGCAGGAAATCTTTGAAATCAGAACACCAAACAAGCAGGAACCATTTTCGTGTGAGTTTGAAATGATTTTTAGTGAGCAAAAAAAAAGGTAATTTCAATGCTCAGAAAGAAGGTAATTTCAGAATGTAAAATAGAGTTCTCCCAGTCTGAAAAAAAAAATCCTTAGTCTCTAAAAGGAGGGTCTATTTATAGGAGCTTAGGGATGGGATATGCTTTGCCATATTCCTCATCCAAAGAGTTGAAATAGTACATAGGGCAGCTGTCACCCTTATCTTTTGGGACAACTTCCCTTATTCTAGAAGCTTCTAGCCCATAAAATGACCCTAATACCCCTTGAAAATCTGATTTTACAAGTCTAGAAGGTTCTTAGGTTGTTACACCCAAGATTCCTTCAACTAAAATTCCTAAAATACCCTTTAGAATCCCCAGAATTACCCTTAGGTAACTAGGGTTAAGTCTTGATTGTGGTTAACTATCAACTCTAGTTAGTTGATACTAGTTAGGAACTATAGTTAGTTAGCTATTACTAAGTCATTACTTGAATTAGAGTAACCTTGATAGCACGACCCAAAATCTATAGGCCGTGATGGCGCCGGACACCACAGTCCGGCAAGCCAACCCCTAAATTAGTTGAAATACTTTCCTGTTCAACAATTTCAAAACCGTTGCCTTTTTCTTGCATTTCATATTCAAATAAATAAATTTTCGTAAATTAAACACGACTAGCGAACAATTTAATACAATGATATAAATCTCAACACATCCCCCAGAACCCGATGACACAAGTTCATAAGCAACTCCTAAGAAGTTATACAATTATACTGCGCTTGTCCAAGGAACAAATTGGACAAAGGCTAAAAAGATAAAGTGTAAATACATAGAAGGGAGACTCTGCCAGCTACGGAACGCCTACGGATGATGCAGCACGTCTAAGTCTCCAAGTCAGTCACCTTGCTATGAGTATACCTGTGCAACAAATGCACAACAAGTGTAGCATGAGTACATAACCATATATGTACCCAGTGAGTATCCCGTCTAATCTCGAAGAAGTAGTGACGAGAGGTCGACTCGACACTCACTAAGATCCAACAATAATATATGACAAGATATGATAGAAAGAAGTAGGCAAATAAAACAGTAAGCAACATGTGTACATCACAAAAAGTAACCCAAGTAATAACTGAAAATGAACAACAATGCACATTAGCCTCCTCTTACCAAATACCTGACTATCTGATCACAACTGACCCTGAACAACTGGTCATACGTATACAAGGAAAAGACAACCGGCCAGAGTTGTAAGGGTGGTCATAAGGACTGAGATCATAAGCTACCCCACGATCGCGAATCATACCTGCGACTCGTGTGCTGACTCGATAATAAGCTATCCCACGGTCGCTAATCTTACCTGCGCCCCGTGTGCTGACTCGATAATAAGCTATCCCACGATCGCGAATCATGCCTGCGACTCATGTGCTGACTCAATAATAAGCTATCCCACGATCGCGAATCATACCTGCGACTCGTGTGCTGACTCGATAGCACTGATGCAATATATAAAGGTGCCAAATAACGGCGAACTCAATGGGACTATGACAACGCCATGAATATATCAACTGGGGCTCAAATCATAATGTTTCACTTTTTTTTATTGATTCAACAATAACATATAACTCATAATATGTCCAAAGCACAGATAGAACACATATAGCATGCTTGTGAATCCTAGACTACCCGACATAGCATAATAGTTGCCGCGTACGGACTCTCGTCACATGGTATGTACGTGGCCCCCACAACAAGCACACATAGAAACACAGAATATCTATGGGGACAATTCCCTCTTACAAGGTTGGAAAGGAGACTCACCTCGCTCCGAAGCTCCATAACCGGCTTCCAAGCCCTTCGATCACTCCAATGGATGCACAACGCCCCCAAACTAACCAAACAACGACAAACCAATGAAAATATACTCTAATATATGCTAAAAATTCAGATTATATAATTTTCCAACTCCGCTTAGTGAATTGACCAAAATGGCCCCAGGCCCACGTGCCCGGATTCCGAAATTTCTTGAAGATAATCTCTACCCGAGGCTTTACTAGTTCAATCACACAATTTACTCCAATATTTATGCTCAATTCGTGGCTAAAATTAAATTTCATCAAATTCTAGGTTTCCTTGCAATTTTCCCACATTTTTCCCAATTTCTCATATCAAAAATTCTGGTAAAGTCGGCTCCATGCATCAGAAAATTCTGGCAAAACTGCTCCACCAGCCATCTTCAATCGGTCATAACGTTATGCAAAAAACTCCAAATGACAAATGGTTTAATGTTCTAAAAACTAGACTTCAAGATCTACAACTTTTGTGTTTTGCAAATTTTCATATTCTTTATAGATTCTTATATATACGCTTCCAAAATTAGCTCTTCGATGCATAAATTGCTGTCCAAAAGTGCAACAGAAATTTTCTGCAATTTTCCCTTCTTTTTCTTGTCCGAAATTCATTCCGTTAACCTTCCGAAATCCACCCGAGGACCTCAGGATCTTAACCAATTATACCAACATGTCCCAAAACATGATACGAACTCGCTCGAGGCTTCAAATCATATCAAACAACGCCGAAATCAAGAATCACACTCTAATTCAAGCTTTATGAACTTTGATATTTCAAACTTCTATATCCGATGCCGAAACCTATCAAATCACGTCCGATTGACCCCAAATTTTGCACACAAGTCATATTCGACATTACGCACATGCTCCAACTTTCGGAACTAGAATCCAACAACGATATCAAAAACTCAAACTCTCGGTCAAACTTCTCAAAAACCTTCAAATTTCTATCTTTAGCCAAATGACTTCAAAATGACCTTCGGACATCCGAATTCACTTCCGATCGCGCTCCCAACTCCATAATCACCATACGAAGCTATTCCCAGACTCAGAATCCCAAACGGATATCAATATCATTGAAATGCGCTTCAAGCCAAACTTAGGAAATTTCTTCAAAAATGCTGACTTCCACAATATACACCGAAACGCTCTCGGGTTATCCAAATCCCGATCCGGACATACGCCCAAGTCTGAAATTATCATCCGAACCTGCTGGAACCTTCGGATCCTGATTCTGAGGTCGTTTACTCAAAATTCCAGTCTTACTCAATTTCTTCAACTTAAGGCTTCTGAAATGAGAATTTTCCTTTCAATTTAACTCCGAACCTCCTTAATTTCAACTCTGACAATACACACAAGTCACAATACCCGAAATGAAGCTGTTCATGACTCCCAACTACTGAACGACACGCTGGATCTCAAAACGACCGGGCGGGTCGTTACATTCTCCCCCACTTAAACAGACGTTCGCCCTCGAACGTGCCAAGAACTGCCCCAGAATTATCTGAAATCACTGTTTAACAGCTCGTGCACCTGCCCGTGCTACCACAACCCAGTTGAGCACATTAGCTTGATAAAATCTGAATATATTCCCTTTTATCCATATAATAAACTCAGACCCCAGTTCCAACACTTGAAATTCTCTGCCATGTATGTTTCTAATATGCGAACACCACGTCAACTATCACACGAGGCACCAGAACACAGCTGCGTATCTTTGCTGAATCAGCACCATACACCGCATAATCCATCATCTGACCACAATGACTCTCCCTGAACCTTAATAGCCAGAATTCTACGAATTTGATGCTCTCAAAGCACCTTATGAGATACACACATACATCCTGCTATAATGCTGACGATACCACCACAACGGAGGAAATGTGTAGAAATTCCTAACCAACTGCAGAGTTAACTAAACATTGAAATCCTTTCTCCTGACTAAGATCATCATCTCATTACAACCACTGATGGTGATTGTCCTGTAATATACTTGCATAATCTTATCACACCGATCCCAGATTTATAAATTTTGTCTCACCCAGTATGAACGGCTCAGACAACCAATCACCCCAAACACGGCCATTAGCCTCATACGATGCCACAATGCGCCAATAGGCCACAATTCGAACACGACACATAAGGAAATGACTCCGGAAAGGACTACTCAACTGACGCAACTAATAACTTTCCTCATAAATTTACGAAGTAAAATACAAGAAAATAATTATAGGAGCCTTGCTCAACATCACACTGTTGCGGCGCGCAACCCAATCCAAATAACATACCCGTGGCGGCATGCCACCCGATCCCATCATAAGATTTACATAAGGAAATATACACGGAGCTGAATTGCTCACTATTACAAATCATTGAATATCTTTCACAAGCACGCTAAGTGCATAATACCATTCTGGGGAGACTGATAGAGCCATATGATCAAAACTCCAGCACGACGGAGGTGCGATATATAATATGAATCTGAGGAGCCATCCTGCTCACATAACCTCATCACTACGCGGAACCTCAACACATAAGAAATTATCAAGCCGTTTCACAATTCATACGGCACAATCACGATATCACATGAATTTAAGGAAGACGGGACAACAGCTGATATCCCAACACCCCTCCTTGAGGAGCGCCATACTGAAATGAACACATCTGATTCGCATGAAGCCCATAATTTGTTTAAATCCATTCATTCACTTCAAGCTGATTCTGCTCATACTAAACTAGGCTGATAGCCTTACCTGGGTTCATAATACCCTAATTCCTCTCATAATACACAAGAACAACCATCATAGCCGGGACAAACACTCTAAAATCCACCATCAACTAAACCGAACGCCTTCCAGGCCTAAATTCTCAATTAAGCAAGATTACACTCCTTTATACTTGGTCTAATTCTTCAACCAATCAGGTGACTACATGCCACACTTATGCAATCTTCCCGCGGTCATGCTCCCACAGCCTTCCAGACAAGGTAACAAGTATGCACATTCATACCATCGACCACCCTAAGGCTGTAAAACAAATCAAGAACTCATGACCAGGATGCAAAACCTCTTTCATCACACGCCGATCTCAGGTGACACTAAAGAGAACACCAGCTTACTCTAAACATTCAAATCCGTTTTCTCGCTCATCCGAGCTCATGACATCCTTGTTAACACCGAGCCGCAATCTCGATCCTTACTTACAGTCCCCTACTGTTTACTGCACCTGACATGCCAATATGAAATATCCTAAGAATCTCGCCATGGTCCTGAACCGCTTATAGGGTGAAAACTTAATCATATAGAACCCCTTTTCCTACCTCGATTTCACAAGAATCATTACAATACATGAGCGAATTCTCACAATCACACCACATGTAAATTCCTTAAGTAGTGGTATGAACCACCATAAACCTTCGGGGATCCGCCTACACTTGACAGGCTATGGCTCTTGAATGCTTCCAACGAAATCTATTACAATAGCCGACATGCCCCACACACATGCCATACACATACTCAATCATACCAAGGGAACTGATCACTGCCACCCATGTGCCGTCTCGACCATGGCAATGGCTAACTAAACCCATCTTCCTTTTAATCATCTTCAATTGCCTCAGAAATAACAGTAGCTTCCTTTATCTCATAGAAACTCAACTCTCACTTTCCCGAGTGACTCTGGTTCACAAGACCGTGCTGCCTAAATCCCGCAGCCCGTCTCATATCCTTCTGATGACCATCTCCACAATCCGGAGTCTATTCCCTTACTCCTTCCATACTATCATGCATGCTGAAACTGACATAGAGCGCTTCAATTAACTTTCCCTCCTCTCAGGAACTACGCTGCAAAAGCTCGATCCTTAATGATACTGCTGCTTAAAACCCTTAAATACCACTTTCTCAAATCTTCGAATTACTAGGACCACTGCTGAGATTCACCCACTCTGTCTGGCCCCGAATACGACCAACTCCAAGGCTTTTCCAGCACATGAACAACTTCTCAATGAAGAGCGTGACTGAGTCACTACCCTTACAACTTGCCTATGCCTTAAGCATAAATTCTGAACCTTTCAAATCCTAAACCTGGTCCAACAGGGCCAACTTTTGCACACATTCATGAAATCCCATGCAAAATCACCATTTTACTCCTTTCCCTTAGTTGTAACAACTTGCCAATATGCCAACAATCCGCAACTCCCTGACAACCGCTTCTTCAACACCGCTTCACAACACTCTAACCCCATGCAACCGAAGAGCTATAACACTAGCAAATTTAACATATCATATTCGATCAAGCAACGATACCACAACACAGGTGAATACTCCACCTTGCTCGATAGCACCAAGCTTACTACTTTATCAGTCCGACCGGACCATTCATAGTCCAAGTGTCATTCCTCTGCCGGAACTAAAATACTGAAATCTTGAAACCACGCCCTGAGAAGACCTCCCTTCAAGTCATTCATTGCCCTTACATATGGGCAAGCATCCTACCATCCTATCAACACCGCGCGATATCCAATCGTAAGAATCATAACAACCTGATCATAGCCTCAAAGTCCTCAGAAACACAATTACTGAGCTGAAACAACATATTATTCTTCTGCAGGGCAACAACAACAGCCCTAACCAACTGCATATGGAAAACATCTCGCACCATATCCGTAGCACCATTACCATTCCTCAAACTCCCAATTCACGACAAGCGCTTCGCGACGCGTAAGATTGAGTAGGTAGGAAACATCGGCATAAGCCTTAAGGGAATCAAATCGCACGATGAGGAATCAAGAAGGGAAGTACTCCAAACATCCATGTAGCCTCTCGAAGATAAGTACAGATGTCTCCGTACCGATCCGCAAGACTCTACTAGACTTGCTCATGACTCGTGAAACCTAGGGGAACCTAGAGCTCTGATACCACATTGTCACGACCCAAAATCTGTAGGCCGTGATGGCGCCGGGCACCACAGTACGGCAAGCCAACCCCTAAATTAGTTGAAATACTTTCCTGTTCAACAATTTCGAAACCGTTGCCTTTTTCTTGCATTTCATATTCAAATAAATAAATTTTCGTAAATTAAACACGACTGAATAAAAATTTAATACAATGATATAAATATCAACACATCCCCCAGAACCTGGTGACACAAGTTCATGGGCAACTCCTAAGAAGTTATACAATTATACTGCGCTCGTCCAAGGAACAAATTGGACAAAGGCTAAAAAGATAAAGCGTAAATACATAGAAGGGAGACTCTGCCAGCTGCGGAACGCCTCCGAATGATGCAGCACATCTAAGTCTCCAAGTCAATCACCTTGCTATGAGTATACCTGTGCAACAAATGCACAACAAGTGTAGCATGAGTACATAAACATATATGTACCAGTGAGTATCCCGTCTAATCTCGAAGAAGTAGTGACGAGAGGTCGACTCGACACTCACTAAGGTCCAACAATAATATATGACAGGATATGATAGAAAGAAGTAGGCAAATAAAACAGTAAGCAACATATGTACATCACAAGAAGTAACCCAAGTAATAACTGAAAATGAACAACAATGCACATTAGCCTCCTCTTACCAAATACCTGACTATCTGATCACAACTGACCCTGAACAACTGGTCATACGTATACAAGGACAAGACAATCGGCCGGAGTCGTAAGGGTGGTCATAAGGACTGAGGTCATAAGCTATCCCACGATCGCGAATCATACCGGCGACTCGTGTGCTGACTCGATAATAAGCTATCCCACGGCCGCTAATCTTACCTGCGCCCTGTGTGCTGACTCGATAATAAGCTATCCCACGATCACGAATCATGCCTGCAACTCGTGTGCTGACTCGATAATAAGCTATCCCACGATCGCGAATCATATCTGCGACTCGTGTGCTGACTCGATAGCACTGATGCAATATATATAGGTGCCAAATAACGGCGAACTCAATGGGACTATGACAACGCCATGAATATATCAACTAGGGATCAAATCATAACGTTTCACTTTTTTTTATCGATTCAACAGTAACATATAGCTCATAATATGTCCAAAGCACAGATATAATACATATAGCATGCTTGTGAATCCTAGACTACCCGACATAGCATAATAGTTGTCGCGTACGGATTCTCGTCACATGGCACATACGTGGCCCCCACAACAAGAAAACATAGCAATACAAAATACCTATAGGGACAATTCCCTCTTACAAGGTTGGAAAGGGGACTCACCTCGCTCTGAAACTCCATAACCGGCTTCCAAACCCTTCCGATGACTCCAACGGATGCACAACGCCCCCAAACTAACAAAACAACGACAAATCAATGAAAATATACTCTAATATATGCTAAAAATTCAGATTATATAATTTCCCAACTCCGCTCAGTGAATTGACCAAAATGCCCCCGGACCCACGTGCCCGGATTCCGAAATTTCTTGAAGATAATCTCTACCCGAGGCTTTACTAGTTCAATCACACAATTTACTCCAATATTTATGCTCAATTCATGGCTAAAATCAAATTTTATCAAATTCTAAGTTTTCTTGCAATTTTTCCACATTTTCCTCAATTTCTCATATCAAATCTATGTAATAAATCTTGTATTTAACTTGGAAATAAGTAGAAACAACTTACCTTTGATGCTTGATGAAATCCCCCTTGAAATGCTCTCCAAAATCATCCAAGCCAAATGAAAGAAAATGAAAGAAATGGCCAAAATTCGTGTTTAAAGAATCTGTCCGTGCTTCATCGAGTTGTACCTTGCACTTGTGCTGTACAGGTTGTACATCCTATTAAGATTATCCCTTGTTGAACACCTTCTGTTAAAACACCCATAACTTCTTGTAGAAATATCCAAATAACAAACGGTTTGAAGGTTTAGAAACTAGACTTGAATATATTTAATTTGATAGGTTGTACACCATATAAATCTTTATATATCCCTAGATATGAGCTTCTAAAATCGGCTCCATGCATCAGAACATTCTGGCAAAACTGCTCTAACAGCCATCTTCAGTCGGTCATAACTTTTTGCAAAAAAACACTATATGACAAATGGTTTAATGTTATGAAAACTAGACTTCAAGATCTACAACTTTCATGTTTTGAACATTTTCATATTCCTTGAATATTCGTATATATACGCTTCCAAAGTTAGCTCTTCGATGCATAAATTGCTGTCCAAAAGTGCAGCAGAAATTTTCTGCAATTTTCCCTTCTTTTTCTTGTCCGAAATCCATTCCGTTAACCTTCTGAAATCCACCCGAGGCCCTCGGGACCTTAACCAATTATACCAACATATTCCAAAACATGATACAAACTCGCTCGAGGCCTCAAATCACATCAAACAACGTCGAAATCAAGAATCGCACTCTAATTCAAGCTTTATGAACTTTGAAATTTCAAACTTCTAATCCGATGCCGAAACCTATCAAATCACGTCCGATTGACCCCAAATTTTGCACAAAAGTCATATTCGACATTACGGACCTGCTCCAACTTTTGGAACAGGAATACGACCCCAATATCAAAAAGTCAAACTCTCGATCAAACTTCTCAAAAACCTTCAAATTTCTATCTTTAGCCAAATGACTTCAAAATGACCTCCGCACATCCGAATTCACTTCTGATCACGCTCCCAACTCCACAATCACCATACGAAGTTGTTCCCAGACTCGTAATCCCAAACAGACATCAATATCATTGAAATGCGTTTCAAGCCAAACTTAGGAAATTTCTTCAAAAATGTTGACTTTCACAATATACACTGAAACGCTCCCGGGTTATCCAAATCCCGATCCGGACATACGCCCAAGTCCGAAATCATCATACGGACCTTCTGGAACCTTCGGATCCTGATTCTGAGGTCGTTTACTCAAAATTCCAGTCTTACTCAATTTCTTCGACTTAAGGCTTCTGAAATGAGAATTTTCCATTCAATTTAACTCTGAACCTCCTAATTTCAACTCTGACTATACACCCAAGTCACAATACCCGAAATGAAGTTGTTCATGACTCCAATTACTGAACGACACGCTGGATCTCAAAACGACCGATCGGGTCGTTACACTTTATTGGGCTTGGGTTATTAATTAAAGGACCTTATGTGACTAATTGTTCTAGGACTTATATAAAAGAAGTTATTTATCTTCTTTTTAAAAAAAATTAGGACTTAGTTAATTGAGGGATATAATTCCTAACTGATTTTAGACTTGTTTAGGAATTAAGTTAATTAGGTGTTGGCTAATTTTAACTTAGTAGGACATGCTAAACCCTTAATAAAATTAAAGGTCTAGTCTCTTTTAGGAAGTTAGGTCAGATAATTAGCTTAAGTAGTTAATTAAGCCTTTTTTAGAGTTAGTTTTTAACTATACTATTAATTATTTTAGGCTTAGGTTAATTTCATTATTAGATATTAATTCTAGTTTTAATGACTTGCTAATCAATTTAGTCCTTTAAATTTAGGTTCACTGATTTCAGATTTTAATTTAATCTAAATGTGATTAACTTAACCAAATCAGTCTGTTAATTAATTAATCTACTTAATCTATTGACCTAAATACAAATTCACAACTAAGATTTGAGTGAAAATAATATTTCAGAAGATCAGTCATAGGATTCTAACAAAGCATAAATTACTCAAGCATTCTTGAAAACCTAAGTGATTAATCAAGTTGAATTCGAAATATGATCATTCGACAATTCTTGAAACTGAGGATTCTAACAAAGCATAAATTACTCAAGCATTCTTGAAAACCTAAGTGATTAATCAAGTTGAATTCGAAATATGATCATTCGACAATTCTTGAAACTGAGGATTCTAACAAAGCATAAATTACTCAAGCATTCTTGAAAACCTAAGTGATTAATCAAGTTGAATTCGAAATATGATCATTCGACAATTCTTGAAACTGACTAACATTCATGAATCAGCAAACAAATATCAGGAAGGAATCAGTACCATCTAGAGGAAAAGTAATAACCTTAATAGACGTAACAAAACAGTATAGAATTTAGGCATGAACACTGCTTTTAATGGCTAATAGATACAAAATACATCCTATATGAGGGGAAAAACAGTAAATCATGCTTAATAGCGAATTATTCGAATCAAAACAAAACAGTCTAAACAATTTCGACCAAACAGTAATAATCATGTTCATTCTAATAAAAATAAAATAGATGACAAAAGAGTGGGGGAAATACCTGTTTGAGGGATTTTGGCCGGAAAAATGAAAACGTCGGACCTTGGCCGGATTCCAGAGGGTTTTAAAACGAGTCAAACCCACATGAATCAATTGCTCTTGTCAAGAGCAACTGGCCCATGAAGGTCCGAGCCGTTGAAGGTTCATGAATCAGTACGCATGGGAGACTTAGGGTTTTTGGAATCTCAGATCTGAAATTGGGTTTTTTGGGATGGTTTTTTGAAGAAACTAATAACAGGAGGAGGTTTAGGAGGTGATGGGGGTTGTAGGGTAAACTTTTCGGCTGGATTGGGGGTGCTCCACCGCAAGAGGCGATTTCTGGCCGGCGGAGCTTAGGGCGGCAGACGGTAGGGTTTAGAGATAAGAGAGAGGAGTGAGAGAGAAAGATGGGGGGGGGTGTTAGACTTCAGGTGAAGCGGAGGGGGGGTGAGCATTTGGACATTTAAATAGCTAAGCTTTTGGGGGGGTACCTAGCCGTTAGATCTTAAGAGATCAACGACTGGGATTTGTTATGATTTAAACGGGGTAGTTTGGCGTAATGGGCCAGGCCGGGTTAGAGGGGATTGGGCTGGTCATTTTTGTAGTATAGAGATAGGTTTGGGCCTGGGCAGGCCAGCCCAAGTCCCATTTTAGCCTGATTTCACCATTAATTAAGTAATTTCAATTAAGTTTAAACTAAAAAAAATATAGTAATTAATTTAAACTTAATTTTATCCCATTTGTACACTAATTGATCAATTAATTAAGAGTAAAAAAAATGTTTAATTTGACACTCCAAATTATTTATAGAACAAGTTCCACAATTGATCAAAACAAAGTGATTAAATCCAAAAGTTAAAACATTTAAACTATTTTTATTATATTTTGTCATTAGTTAAAATAATAATTACATTTACGCATCTAATTATGCCACTTTGAGTTATTTATAAATTTAAAAGGCAAATTATGATTACATAATGCAAAATTATTTCACGAATAGCACTTAAATTTAATAAAAAACATAAAACTAAATAACTTATTGAGTTTTTTGTAGGATTATATGGTAGGTAAAAATCATGTGCTCACAATGAGGATGGAACTGTTACAAGAAACAAGGCTAGACTGGTTGTTCAAGGATACAGTCAAAAAGAGGGAATTGACTATGATGAGACCTTTGCCCCTGTGGCAAGACTGGAGGCAATCAGACTTCTTATAGCATTTGTTGCACACATGAAATTCACTCTCCATCAGATGGATGTTAAGAGTGACTTCCTCAATGACTATCTGAAGGAAGATGTATTTGTCAAACAACCTCCAGGTTTTGAAAGCAAGGAGTCACCTGACCATGTAGCTCTTTATGGTCTCAAACAAGCACCAAGAGCATGGTATGAGCGTCTATCAAAATTCCTGCTAGAACATGGATACAAACGAGGTAAAATTGACAGCACCTTGTTCTTAAAGGAAAAGGGTAAAGAACTCCTGGTTGTGCAAATATATGTGGATGATATCATATTTGGGGCGACTTCTGAAAAATTGAGTAAGGGATTTACTATACGTATGGGGAGTGAGTTTGAGATAAGTATGATGGGTGAGCTAAACTTCTTCTTAGTCTTGCAAATTAAACAAAACTCAAATGGAACAATGATCCATCAACAAAAGTATGTGAAAGAATTGCTCAAGAAATTTAAAATGGAAGACTCAAAGGAAATTGACACCCCCATAGCCACAACTACAAAATTAGATGTGGATGAAAGTGGTTCATCCGTTGATCAGAAGCTATACAGAGGGATGATTGGGTCTCTATTATATCTCACTGCCAGCAGACCTGATATTGTGTTCAGTGTAGGACTGTGTGCTAGGTTTCAGGCAAATCCAAAGGAGTCCCACCTAACTGCAGTGAAGAGAATTTTGAGATATCTGAAAGGCACCACTGATTTGTGCCTTTGGTATCCTAAAGGTAGTAATTTCGACCTTGTAGGATATACTGATGCTGATTATGCAGGTTTTCTGGTTGACAGGAAAAGTACTTCAGGCATGGCTCACTTTTTGAGCTCCTGCCTTGTGTCTTGGGCCACCAAGAAACAAAATTCAGTAGCCTTGTCTATTGATGAGGCTGAATATGTGGCTGCAGCCTCATGCTGTGCTCAGTTGCTATGGATCAAGCAACAACTCATGGACTTTGGTATAGAGGTTGGATGCATTCCTATTTTCTGTGACAACACTAGTGCAATTAGTATGACGAAGAACCCGGTTCATCATAAAAGAACTAAGCACATAGATGTTAGACACCATTTCCTAAGGGATAACTATGAAAAAGGAATGATCTCAATCGAATTTTGTGCTACTGACCAACAAATTGCAGATATCTTTACTAAATCACTAAGTAGGGAGCATTTTGAGAGAAACCGGCTTGAATTAGGGATGATTAAGATCACCTAATTGAAAAACAAAAAAATGAAAAATTTTTAAAAAAAATTTGGCTAGAAACACTAACATAGATAATCAACAAGACTAATCATTGCTCAGCATCATGACTTTATTGTCATACTCTCTTTCCATGCATTAATATGATTCCCTAGTTGCTAATGATATTTTTTTTGTCTTTGTAAATTGAGGCAAATTAAAGACTTTAACACGATGAACCTGGTTCATCCCTGCTGGTTCATATGACTGACAAGGTACATGTTTATCTCCATATAATTATTGAATTAATTATAGTCACACATGAGCAGGACTCTATCTATATTTGGTTCATTTCAAATTCTTTGTACTTATCCCAAAATGAACTCGTTCCATGAAGTCCCATCGCTACTTAATTAGCTTAGATTTAGGGGATTCTTAACCGTCTAATCAATGACACTCCTGCATCGATTAGACTCCCACTTGATTAAATATTCTGCTCGTTGTATAATTCATAGCCACATCTTATAAAAGGGCCATCATTACTTCCCTTCTTCATAACATCATAAGTCGAACCAAGTTCTTTATTCTTATCAAACCAAAATTGATCGTCTCTTCTCTTCCAAAATTATTCATAAAAATGTCTTCACCACCCCCTGCTTCATCTTCCTCCACAAACCCTGATCATGGGGAAGAAACTTCCAGTTTAAATTCTCCTTCAGTTTACAGTTCACATTCACCAAAATGATCTTCATCCCCCCAAAACCCTCTAGTTCTTGAACCCACACCTAACCCTACTCCAACCCCCAGGGCACTAAGAGTAAAAGTTTTGGCCAGAAAATCAGTTGCTTCTGGCTCTCGTGCAAGATTCTTGGAGGAAATTCTTAAAGCCAGCGAGGTTCATGAGTCTGAATCTTCAAGTGAATCCTCCAAATCCGCTAATGAGGATGAAGCACCAGGTTCATCCAGTTCTGAGCAAGGTAATCTTGAAGTTGAATCTGAAACTGCTACTACTAAAAACAGGTTTGTGTTGGTCGGGTCAGTTGTTGATGTAGAAATGCCGGATAGGCAAAGAAAGCTGGGGAAAAATAAAATTCTTGAGAGAGAGGGAGAAGGAGGTTCTGTAAGGGGATGTGGGGAGGACGGTGCCACGTTGGCTATTTGTGGCCCCGCTCCTGTGATTAATGAAGAAGGAGTCACAGATTTAGGGGGAAGTGTTGCTGGGGAAGCAGCAGCAGGTTTAGAGAGCCTACAAAAATCAACAGATGAACCTGGTTTATCTATCGAGGAGACATTGTCTGAGATGTTGAGGAGGCTGGGGGAGTCCTACAATCCCAAGAGGAAAAAAACTTCAAAATCAAAGAAGGCTACTACCCCAATTCCACCAAAGAAAAGAAAAGTTTCTATATCTGCTGATGCTCCTGCCCCAAAGGTTTGTGCTACAAGAAGTGTTGTTCGACAAAGAGAAGAGGAGTTAGAAAGGGCTCTGAGAGAGAGCAAGAAAAAGAAAGCTGCCAAGGGAAAGGCAAAGGTAGGAGAGCCTATCAAGGCTGTTATTGTTGATGATGTTATGATGGACCTGGTCCATCATGAGGAGCAGCCGGCTCTAGTTGTGGTTGAGACACCCAAGCCCAAGAAGGCTACGGCTTCTTCAAAGAAGTCAGCTTCTGTGTTTTCCACACCCTCAAGCACTGCTAAAAGGGCCAGGTCCAAGGCCAAGAAAGTGAAGGTTGTTGAAGAAGAAGAAGAAGAAGAAGAAGAAGAAGAAGAAGAAAGAGAATGGAGTGGAGGAGAAGAGAAAATATCTGGTGAGCAATCTGACAAACTCACCATGTTTGGCAAGCGTACTATTCTTAAAGGAAAGTTGGTGAGAGATCTGGAAGAATCCGAAATGATCTTTTTGATGAATGCGCTGGATGGGCAGGGATGGAAGGACATGGTCCTTCACCTGGAAGGAAGGCTGGCAAGGAACGAACTGGTGGAGTTTATGGCCAATACAAGTGTGAAGGATGGCAGGGTAACATCCACAGTCAAGGGGATTCAGATCACATTTGATGCAAAGGAGCTGGGAGAGATTCTGAATATCCCTGCTGCGGGCTATGATGATTACATTAGGCAAAGATAGCCTAGTCTCGATGGAGTGGCCTCAACTCTCAAAATCACCAGATTCTTTTGTGAAAATGAGGAGGAACCTGAGCCCAGGCTAGTGTTCAAAAGTGAAATGAAGCCCCAGAACAAGCTATTCTTCGAATTTGTGATCAGGTTTCTGCTGCCAAGACAAGAGCGTAGGCACATCTCCAGTTACATGGACTTAACGCTTATAGAGTGCCTGTACAGGGAAAAGTAGATTAACTGGCCATCTTTCATCATTCATCTCTTGGACAGAGTTGTAAATGGAACCAAAACACATGATATTCCTTATGGCTTTATTCTGACAGTTTTGCTTGCCCACTTCGAGGTTCCTATGAAGAAAGCTGAGATGGCTAATGCTAAGGATTATTTTGGGAAGAAGCCAGTCAATAGCAAAGTCAGGTCATTGGTGCAGGAAGGAAAGATAAAGGATGCGGAGATCCTTCGACTGAAATCTCGTCTTTATGAGGTTGAAGCTGAGCAGCATGCTCTCAGATCTGAACTAGGCAAGGAGAAGGAGAAAAATGAAGGTGTTCTTCAACAAATGCTTTCTCTCCTTCAAGTCAAGACCCCAACCTCATTTGCCCCTTCCCAACCTTAGGAATTCCAGAGCCACCAAAAACCCCC
>MDKI01051433.1:0-22499 GCA_005239505.1 Nicotiana paniculata | reverse complement strand
TTTAGATAGATATTTTGGTTCGGTCATTTATACATCTTGCCTTTTTACTTATTAGACCGGTGGAGTCTTGAATAGTCTTCATTACTACTTCACCAAGGTTAGTCTTGATACTTACTGGGCACCGTTGTGGTGTGCTCATACTACACTTCTGCACATTTTTGTGTGCAGCTTCAGGTTATGATTTTTGGTAGCAGATCGTTGCTGAGGAGACTCAAGGTAACCTGCTGCTACGTTTGCAGGCTTCGGAGTCACCTTTCTGTTTTATTTCTATTCAACTGTACTTACTTATTCCTAGGCAGTTGTACTTAGATTTGATAGAAAGATTCGTAGAGCTTATAACTTGTACTTACCGGGTTTTGGAAAATTGTAAACTCTGTCAAGAATTCTATTTAGAAATATTTAAAATTCCTTTATTATTGTTGTTTTTCAGTGGAAATGTTAAGCTTACTTATTCCCTAAGACTAGGTGCCATCACGATACCCAACAGAGGGAAATCTGGGTCGTGACAAACCCTTTCTTCTCAACTTCAGCAGCTTCATGGGCAGCCCTCAAAGGTACAATTGACTCCTCCAAAGATTGGGTTTTGTCTAAAGAAATGCAAAGATCCTCCCGAGTCCGGGTAAGTGACTGCACAAGCTCGCCTAAGTATTCCTCCTTCTGCTCTAGCAAGGCTTTCAAGCTCCTAACTTCTTCCGAGGCATGGGATAATTGCTCAACAAACGAAGACTCAAGAATGCTCTTGTCTTTGTTTGCTTGGTTAGAATAAGCCTTCTCCACTGCCAACTCCACAGCCACAACTCTCATCTACCGCTCCAAGGTATTCTTTTCTTATTCTAAGGCTTCCATGTCGAGCCTCAGACTTTCATATTTTCCCTTCCAATTCCCTACTTCAGCATGCCACTCCTTTAGCTCTTACTCCATGTTAGAAATCTTATTCATAGTTCTATGCCTATGAGATTTATCTACAAAAATCAATTAGATACGGTAATTACATGCATAAGAATGAGATACAAAAAAATGAACGTTACCTTCAAGGAAGAATGCACAACCTAATTAGCCCAGGTAAGAGAACTGTGACTATCTAGCTTGGTCCTCTCTGTTGGTCCAATCAAAGGCTTCAGCCACACTTCGGGTTGGCCGGATTTCCTAAAAAGTATCCCATCTGCCGGAACCTCAATTAGCACTTGCCTCATCTCCCTGCTGGAAGACCCTACTTCTCTAACAGGAGGCACAGAAGCAGGCTAAGATGAAGGAGCCACGGGCAATGAAATTTGTAGAGCTGAAGAAGTCTCAGGAACGGAAACTTGAGGAGCTGAGAAAGCCACGGGCAAGGCAACAACGGGAGCAGAAGTCGCCAAAGGAGCAGTGGAAATAGCCGGAACGGATGAAGAGATTTCTCTAAAGAAGGGAGCAAAAATAGCCAGAGGCGCCTCATTAACAGCAGGGCCAAAACCTTCGTGGAATAAATGATCCATAGAATCATGAACAAGAAAAGAAGAAGAATCCCCGGGGGTAGAAGGTCTGACATCAGGTGCGAAGGACACTGCCACGGGTGTAGACTCATCGTCTGAGACCACTCTTCTTCTACGTGACCTGTGCACCATAATGACCTCTTCTTCTTATTCTTCTTATTCTTCTTCTTCTTCTAGGGTATTAGACCCACCAACTTTCCTATTGGAAGAAGAGGAACAAGTAATAATCTCCTGGGCCTGAGCCAAAGACATCTTTGGAATGGATGCAGCATACATCCCCCGAGCAGAAAACCCTGTCAAAAGGAAAAAGGTTAAACAAACAAAGAAAAAGAAGCTCGAGTAAGGAAAAGAAGCGAAAACAAAAGTTTCACTTACCATGAGTCTTCACTTTCCAACCGTACTTCACGGAGAAGTACTTCCAAGATATTTCCTCCAATGGAGCAACCGACAACAATTTTTCTACCCAATCACGGATACCGGAGACATTCTAAACAGTACCTATGATTGCTGAAAGAGGAAGAAAATAGCTACGGTGTTAATAAAACACTTAAAGCAAAGAGAAGAAAAATAACAGATATCAACTAAAATATACTCATGTGCGCGATTCCACTTCTCATGGAAGGGAAGATTTTCCTCGCCCCCTAAACCAGCAGTGGGCACAGCAACGTACCGAAGGTACTAACCTCTATCTTTATCGTCATCAGGGGTTACCAACACTCTTTTGCTCCTAGCAGCTAGAGTGAAAACCCCTTGACGAAATAAGGTAGGAGAATAAAGATGAATGAGGTGATTGAAGGAAAAAGGAACCGAGGCTAAAAAAGCTAAATATCTAAGACACGCAACAACCCGCCACATAATAGGACCAACTTGTCCTAAAAAAATGTTGAAGAAACGAAAAAATTCGATGATGACTGGATCAATAGGAGGTCCAAACCCTAGAGTAAAAGGGTAAGTGTAAACAAAAGAATGCCTCGCCTTGTAAGACGTTATTCTTTGATTACTATTCGGAATAACAATGGAAAATCAGACTCCCAAGAACATTCCCTGTGAAAAAGGGGAATCAAACCTTCGGTAGTAAGAGTGGGATACCTATCAACACTATCAAGGGATAACGACTGGTCTACAAGAACCTGACTATCCCTAGTGAAGGTAAACTCAGCACGAATGATTTCATCAACTCGTGGTTCGCATAGGGGTTCGTGATGTTCTCTACCCCTGGCCAGAGACCTGGAAACCCTAGCTCTTGGGGATACTAAAGACCTAGCAGAAAGAGGGGAAATAATCTGAGAAGAAGAAGAGCCTATCAAAGGAGTAGAGCCTAAACTCCTTAGTCTACCACCCCTCCGACTCCGAGTCGGAACAGAAGAGGGTGTCAACTCATCCCCGTTTATGACTCCCTTAGATTGGTTTGAAGAAGACATATCTACAAAGGCAAAGAAAAAAGTTCTTTAATGTTTGAAAGTTAGAAGCTTTTCGTGAAAGAAAAGGAAAAGGGGGTATTTATACTCAAAGACAACCGTCAAAAAAAAGAGAAAAAAAAAAGCAATGATGTGAAAACCATAATTGAAGATGTCATTTCGTGACTGATGCAGCCGCAAGAAAGCCCTAAAAGGCGTTGAATAATTGTAGAACCAACCCAAGAATGCCATGTGGCATAAGCATTAAATGGAAGTGACAAGCGACACTTCGTACAGGAAAATATGCAATGATTCGAGTAAAGCGGCGGAAAAATATTCCCGCCATAAATGAGTACCCAATTACCAAATATTAATTGATAAATATATGGTAAGTGGGGGGACTATCTGTATTGCTAAAAAAAGAGCTTCACACGTGTAATAAATCTTGATGACTCAGTAGTCTACGTGGAGCAATGAAGACACGACAGCTGGACGGGACTCTAAGAAGAGGTACGAGGCAAAGAGGCACGACAAATCACACCCATGGGTTAATTAGCTACGGAAGTCTCAACTTGATTGAGAAGATGAAGAGACACGGTCAAAAGTGTATTTGGACAGAATAAAGGGCAAATTCAGATATCTTCAACTTAGAGATCCATACGTTACACAACATTCACTCAACAGTTACGGTTGATTCATTGTAACGTTACATTAGAGTCATTATTAGTCATTAATGCTCAATCACCAAAAAAGGTAGACGTTATGTTAGGAAATTCCCTATATAAATGAGAAAAATATAACCTATAAGGGGGGAGAAAAAACATTGGAAATACTATTGCAATATACTTACTTTTTGTGGATCTTACTGCTTTCCATTTACAAGTTTGCCTACAATTATAATCTTATTCTTTGGTTATCAGAAACCCGTGTTCTTTTTAAAATAGCTTTGGGCAAAGAATCCAATTCTTTGGTTAAACAAACGTGTTCTTGTGGATCCAAGTATCTTGGACAACATAATCAGGTCGAGGGTCGTCGAGCAGCTCGGGCTGCTAAATCAAATCGTACTAGCATCACGAGTCTTAAACGACTTCAACATGGATACCGAAACAACGAAGGGAGAGATCATCCTACCCGTGAATGTGGCCGGGACTATCCAGGACACAAAATTTCATGCATCGAAGGTGACATGAGGTACAATGCATTGCTCGGAAGGCCGTGGATCCACAACATGAGTGTGGTACCATCGACTCTTCACCAGATGATGATATTTCCAACAAAAGATGGGGTGAAAGTAGTTTATGGGGAGCAGCATGCAGCAAAGGAGATATTTGTAGTTCATGATTTGACACCAGCGCCAACACCTTCGACCTCGGAGAAATCAAGCATCAAAGACAAGCAGATGGCTAAATAGCAATCACAATCCACAACCTCGACTAAATCCGAGAAACAGGTATGCGAGGACGAAGAAGAGGATTTCCTCACCCCTCGAGCCTTCGTTGCTCCCAAAGAATCAGATGCAACGAAGTCCACGGTCAAGGAACTGGAGCAGGTGATATTGATCGAACATCTACCAGAACGAAATGTATACCTGGGAACGGGGTTCACCCCCCAACTCAGGAAAAAACTCATTCAGTTCCTTATCAATAACATAGATTGTCTTGCGTGGTCCCATTTAGACATGACAGGGATCCCACCGGAGGAAACAACACATCGTCTAAGTCTCGACCCCAGGTTTAAACCAATAAAAAAAAAAGAGAAGGCCGCTGTCCGAGGTAAATCATGCATTCATAAAGGAAGAGGTAACTAAACTTCTCAAAATAGGGTCCATCAGGGAAGTAAAATATCCCGAGTTGTTAGCCAATGTGGTTGTAGTTCCTAAAAAAGGAAACAAGCTTAGAATGTGCGTAGATTATAAAGATTTGAACACGGCATTCCTAAGAGACTCCTTTCCACTGCCTAACATCGATGTTATGATCGACGCCATGGCCGGCCACGAGATCCTTACTTTTCTCGATGCCTACTCCGGTTACAACCAAATTCAAATGAACTCTAAGGACTAGGAAAAGACTTCATTTATCACTAAATATGGAACATATTGCTACAATGTAATGCCCTTCGGGCTAAAGATTGCGGGAGATACATACCAAGGCCTAGTTAATAAGATGTTCGAACAACAGATAGGTAAATCAATGAAAGTTTACATTGACGATATGCTAGTTAAGTCCCTACATGTATAGGACCATTTGACTCATTTGCAGGCAACGTTCGAGATTCTGAGAAAATAAAACGTGAAACTCAACCCCGAGAAATGCGCTTTCGGAGCCGGCTCGGGAAAGTTCTTGGGTTTCATGGTGTCAAATAGGGGGATAGAGATCAACCCCGACAAAATTAAAGTCATCGAAGAGATCACCATCATGAACAATGTGAAGGCCGTACAACGACTGACCGGGCAAATAGCTGCTTTGAGCAGATTTATCTCGAGGTTATCGAATTAGAGTCACAAACTCTTCTCTTTGCTCAAAAAGAAGAATGATTTCGCATGGACCCGCGAATGTCAACAAGCGTTGGATGAATTAAAATGGTACTTATCGACCCCACCTCTGCTTCACACTCTGAAGGAGGGTGAGAAATTATACTTATACTTGTCCGTTTCTGAGGTAGAGGTAAGCGACATGCTAATTCGGGAGGAACAAGGTACACAATTTCCTGTTTATTATGTAAGTCTAACCTTAGGAGATGTTGAAACCAGATATCCACATTTAGACAAGTTAGCACTTGCATTAATAAGTGCATCTAAAAAATTGAAACCATATTTCCAATGTCATCTAATATGTGTATTAACTAAGTACCCGCTTTGAAACATTTTGCATAAGCCTGAGCTGTCGGGCCGGTTGGCCAAGTGGGCCATCGAACTTGGAGGGTACGATATCGAGTATCAACCCTGAACGACCATCAAGTCTCAAATTTTAGCAGACCTCGTGGCATATTTTACACCTTCCCTCGTACCCGAAGTAGAAAAGGAACTTCTACTAAAGTCGGGTACATCCTCGGGGGTATGGACCCTCTTCACAGACGATGCCTTGAATGTGAAAGGGTCCCGGATCGGTGTTATTTTAAAACCACCTACGGGCAGTGTCATTAGACAATATATCAAAACTTATAGATTAACTAACAATGAGGCCGATTATGAGGCCATGATCGCATGTCTCAAATTAGCCAAAAGTCTAGGAGAGGAGGTCATCGAGGCCAAATGTGACTCTCTTCTGGTAGTAAACCAAGTAAACAAAAGCTTTGAAGTTCGAGAAGATAGAATGCAAAGGTATTTTGACAAACTGTAAGTAACATTGCACCTCTTCAAAGAGTGGACGCTGGACCATATACTTCGAGAGCAAAACAGTGAGGTTGATGCACTTGCGAACTTGGGGTCATCGATCGAGGAAGATGATATTATCTCGGGGACTGTTGTCCAATTGACGAGGTCTGTGGTCGAGGAAGGACATGCTGAGATTAACTCCACAAGTTTGAAGTGGGATTGTAGGAACAAATATGTCGAGTATTTGAAGCACGGAAAGCTCCCCTCGGACCCTAAGGAGTCGAGGGCCCTGCGAGCCAGAGCATCACGATTCATGCTAGACAAAAACGGAACATTGTATAGGAGGACCTTCGACGGACCACTGACAGTATGCTTAGGGCTAGGGGACGCCGATTATGTGTTGCGAGAAATCCATGAAGGCACTTGTTGGAGCCACTCTGGTGCTGAATCTTTGGTTCGAAAGGTAATTAGAGCTGGATACTACTGGGATAGCATGGATAGAGATACAAAGGAGTTCGTTCCAAAGTGTGACAAATTCCAAAGGTTTTCACCAATGATCCATCAGCCCAACTAACAACTCCATTCGGTCCTATCCTCGTGGCCATTCATGAAATGGGGGATGGACATCATCGACCCCCTACCAATGGCACCAGGTAAAGCTAAGTTCATTTTGTTAATGACTGACTACTTTTAAAATTGGGTAGAAGTTCATGCCTTTGAGAAAGTAGAAAAAGAAGTCATAGATTTCATATGGGACCACATCGTGTGTTAGTTCGGGATACCCGCTGAAATAGCATGCGACAATGGGAAGAAATTTGTCGACATCAAAGTGACAAAGTTTCTCGATGATCACAAGATAAAATGGATTTTATCAACGTCGTATCACCCAAGCGCAAATGGCCAGGCCGAGTCCACCAACAAAACTATTATCCAAAACTTGAAGAAAAGGTTGAATGATGCTAAAGGGAAGTGGAGAGAATTGTTGCCCAAGGTATTGTGGGCATATCGAACGACGTCAAAATCGAGCACATGGGAAACTCCATTCTCTTGGATATACGGGTCCGAAGCATTGATTCCGGTCGAGGTCGGGGAGCCCAATGTCAGGCTTCAGCATACCACCGAGGATTCAAACCACGAGACTATGAACACTTGTCTCGAACTACTAGATGAAAAATGAAAGTTGCACTTGTTCGAATGGCCGCAAAAAAGCAAAGGATCGAGAGGTATTATAACAGAAGGGAGAACCTTCTCCGCTTCGAAGTCGGGGAATTAATTCTAAAAAAAGTCACCCTCAATACTCGAGACCCAAATGAAGGGAAGCTAGGTCCAATTGGGAAGGACCGTACCGAGTCATCGGATTCGGTAGGAAGGGATCTTACAAACTTAGCACAATGGAAGGCGAATAACTACCAAATAATTTAAATGTGTCACTACTCAAATGATAATACTACTAAGGTATGACCTTCTCCATTTACCATGTATATTTAAGACTAACTCATTGCAGGTGTTCAATCGAAGACATCGGAACACCTTTCAACTCAAAGACCTTAGGTTTTAAAGCATGCGTTGCACTCTTTTTTCCTTAGATCAGGTTTTATCCCAAATGGGTTTTTACGGCGAGGTTTTTAACGAGGCAACAATTATATGCTACCTAAGGGAAATTCCATCAGTATCCAAGGCTTCTTTTACATTCACCTCGAATACTGAGGGGCATCACCCCTCGGGGACTGGTATTTTCGAGGAAAATAGGAAAATACTTCACGCCTAAGAAGGCCTCGATAGGGAAACTTTGTAATGGGCCAAACAGTCAAAGGAACCGTGCCCATATAGGAATACCGAACCTCGAAGGCAAAACATGTACACACATACGAGTTATTGAAAGAAGCACCTTTTTTATTTAAACATCTCATGTCTAGAAGAAATTTCTTACTCCATACTTAAGATTCTATAGGAGAAAAGGCTCAAGATCCAAGACACAAGTACATCTCTACCACTCGGGGACTACCATCGATAGTCAAACACATTTGAACTATGCAAACTTAAACTCATAAGACCTCAAAGAAGAAACCCTCAACATAAAGGCCAAGGCCATCATACTCGTGGACTAACCTTTTGAACAAATTCAAAGGTTTATCAGGAAACAAGTCCAAGAGACATACACGAGGGCTACGACCATATTAAAGACTACGGTCATATAAAAAAGGCTACAGCCAAAATAACGCGGCTCGGAGACGTCCGAATCCGCCATAAGTTAAAGGCCTTCAAATACTTTGAAAAACTGGTTACACTAGGCTACCCTCGGCAAAATCAGAAAGGGCTCCGATAAAATCAACCCTCGAATAATTTAAAGGCTTCGATAAAATCAGCTTTCAAAAAAAGCCTCAAGAGGTATTCAATTATTGTAACACAAAAAGATTACAAATGAGGTTCCGATCGATTAAACCTTCGAAAAACCCAATAGGTACAAAAAACACATGCTAAGGCATAAAGAAATTTTAACTAAGTCTTTCAGCCGAAAAGAGGAAAAAATTATAGCCATCTTAGAGGCCGAAGTGGCTAACCTTAAAGAGCCTAAGGGCCGACCTAAAAGAGCCTTAGGGCTGAAATAAAAGAGCCTAAGGGCCGAAGCATGCGGAGTTCGAGACCTTACTCTCACTCAACTCGGACTCAAGAGTCCCATCATCCCGTGCTCGCATCAAATCGACTTAAACATAGCTTGAGGATTAACAAAGGATATTTACAACACCCACGAGGGTCCCTTACACAAGAACAAAGAAACAAAAAAGAACCTAATCTATTTTGGGGCCACATCCTTGGGAGCCACATCCTCAGGAGCTGCATCATTGGGAGCCACATCTTCAGGAATCTCCTCCTCGAGGATGTCGTCCTCATCTCCCCCGCTATCAAAGACACTAGGGGAATCCTCGTCATCAGAGAGCAAAGCAACAACCTTTTCCTCCAAAGTTTTTTCTTTAAAAGACGAGTAAAAAATGATCAAAGAAGACCCAATATCAAGTGAGAGGTCGAAGCCACGAGCGTGCACCTCCTCGAGAGTTTCTCTCCGGTACTGTCACCTGGCATGGCTGAGAGCACATGATAACTTAACCTCATCTGCAATGGAGATCTCTTATGCCCGAGTGTTAGCACCTTCGGCGTCAACTCGGTACGAGGACACAAATGCTCTGCCTCAGATTTGGCCTTCACAAGCTCGGCGACTGAGTTAGCTTCGAGCTCCACGATTTTGCGGCTCCAGGCCAAGCTCTCCGCCTTTGCATTTTGAAGTTAGCGCTCGATTGAAGTCAGCTGTTCCCGAAGTGAATCTTTCTCAGACGCGAGACAGTCCATGTGTTGCTTCCACCCTAGGGTCTCGGCCTCTTTCATCTTGAGCTCTTCTCGAAGCTGCCCCACCAGCTCGCCCTTCTGCTGGGCCTGAAGGTCTCTATTAAGGACAGACAATCCTTAACTTAGAGTTTCAAGTTCAAAAGTTAAGGACACTTGGTCCTGAACTTAGACTAAAAGGCTCAAAAGTTAAGGAATATAGGTCCTGAACTTACAGTTACAAGTTCAAAAGTTAAGGATAATAGATCCTGAAGTTTGAGTTCCAAGTTCAAAAGTTAAGGATAATAGGTCCTTAACTTTGAATTTCAAGTTCAAAACTTAACGACACTTGGTGAGTTACAAGTTAAAAAGTTAAGGACATTTGGTCCCGAACTTCAAGTTTCAATTTCAAAAGTCCTTAACTTTGAGTTCCAAGTTCAAAAGTTAAGGACACTTGGTCTTGGACTTTGATTTACAAGTTCAAAAGTTAAGGACTAGCAGCCCTTAACTTACAGTTACAAGATCAAAAGTTAAGGACAATAGGTCCTTAACTTTGACTTACAAGTTCAAAAGTTAAGGACGCTTGGTCCTGAAGTTTGAGTTCCAAGTTCAAAAGTTAAGGACATGTAGTCCTGAAGTCCTGAAGTCCTGAAGTTAAGTTCAAAAGTTAAGGACATGTAGTCCCGACTCCTGAAGTCCTGAACTTAGAGTTCCAAGTTCAAAAGTTAAGGACATGTAGTCCTGAAGTTCTGAAGTTAAGTTCAAAAGTTAAGGACATGAGCAGAAGGATATTTTCGTCCGGGCAATTAAGTTTATTAAAGCAGTGGCTAAAGACTAAAGACATTTTAAACAGTGGCTTAAAAATAAATACATATGTTATTAGTGGCTAACCGTGCACTTCCCTAACGTGATTAGCCCAAACGGAATAGTCTCACGTTAACACCGTAGACCATTTCATATGATTTCACTAATTTTTAAATCTTTTATCTTAAGCAATTAACTCTTCAAACTAAAATATCTCATGATGAAATAAAAAACAGACATTCCTCGCTATTTATTTAGACAAACTCCAAACTAAATAACTAGTGCAATTAAATTACGGAAAAGAGCTAAAGAACTCAATTATACACCTTACTTGAAACTAACGATTAGGAACAAGCCTGAATATGGAAACTATGTTGATGAAAATCATGATAACTGGAGGAAACAATAAGCAACTCATCATACTTGTAGTCATGAGGACAAACAAATTGCACGTAAAAACTATTCTGCCAAAATAATGGTGAAAAAATGTGGACCTTTTACTTGAAATATCTCTGTTCGATCAAATTTCAAAGACTCCAAACAAACTTGTACATCACTGTCAAAACTAGCAAAGAAGAAACCCGACTACAAGATATACACAAAATTTGAACCACGAATGGAACCGCAACCTCGACGACCTTTGCGAAGATGGTACATGGTGTAGTTTTTGGTGAAAAGGGGGGCTGTTTTCAGCTCGTTACTGAAGCTATTTTAAGGTCGTTTTGATACTTTAGTGGTGTTGATCTCGCAAGTTGTTTTGCTGCATTTTTTTTGGGGTGATTTCAGCTGGTATAAGAATAGTTTTGGGGGCTGATTTGGGGCGATTTTAATGGAGGAGAGGGGTTGCCTTGGTGGTAAAAATGGGGGTCTAAAAGAAGGTGAGATGGGTTGAGGATGGAGTTCGATTTATCCCATTTTTTGGTAGAAATTTCTGATATGGAAAGCTTGAAACACCGAAACACCTTTTTCCCGTTTCCTCTGCCTCCTCCCTTGTTTTTGTTTCCTTTCCAGATCTCTCCCTTTATTTGTGAAGTGTGTGAGCTATATATATATGCAACGATCCGACCGGTTATTTTAAATATTTGTACTTTGTTCGATAGTTTACGGATATGAGTAGCTCCGTATGATTTATTATGACTTATGTGAATTGTCGGTTTGGTTTTCAAGTTATTCGGAATCGGTTTGGAAGAGTGAATTTCATTGTTGAAGCTTTAAGTTGAAAAAGTTGACCAAGTTTGGCTTTTTGTGATTTTGACCCTAGAACAAGGTTTTGATGGTTCCGTTAGATCCGGATGGTAATTTTACACTCAGGCGTATGTCCAGATTTGCATTTTGAGGTTTCTAGAAGGTTTCGACACAAGTTGGCAAAAATTAGAAATTTGAAGGTTTGAAAAGTTCATAAGTTTGACCGGAGTTGACTTTGAGTATATTGGACTCGGATTGTGGTTCCGAGAATTGGAATAGCTTCGTCATGTCATTTGGGACTTATGTGCGAAATTTTGGTTCATTCCGGGATGATTTGATATGTTTCGACTCGAGTTTTGGAAATTAAAAGTTCAAAGTTTATAAATTTCGATTTGAGGTGTGATTCGTCGTTTCGATATTTTTATGTGTTTTGAGGACTCGAGTAGGTTCGTATTATGTTATGGGACTTGTTGGTATGTTTGGACGGGGTCCCGAGGGGCTCGGGCGTGTTTCAGATTGATTTCGGATCATTTTTCTTCATTTTGGCACTGTTGTTTTCTGGTGTTTCAGTTCTTCATCGTCGCAAACGCGTAGTATATTTTGATGGCAACAACTTTTTTCCTTCGCGTTCGTGAAGTATGTCCCGTGTTCGCGTAGAGTTGGGGAAAGTCCTTTTCGTTCGGGTGTGGAGGATCGCATTCGCGTAGTGTTGAGGTTGGTACCTCGGAAATGGAGCGCTCTTCTATGTGATCGCGTAAGGTTAGTCGCGTTCACGAAGCTTTGGCAGCAGTGTCCATCGCGTTCGTGTGGGGTGTATCGCGAACGTGTAGAGTCTTTGCGGCAGTGTGAGTTTTATTCATCGCGAACGGGATGAATTTCCCGCGTTCACGAAAGAGGAAGACTGGGGAAAATTATAAAGTACTCTTTTTCGAAGGGTTTCAGCCATTTTTACATTTTGGGAGCTATAGAGCTCGGATTGAGGCGATTCTTGAAGCAGTTTTCACCATATGAATTGGGGTAAGGGTTTTCTACTCAGTTTTGGTTATATTTCATGAATCTATCTTCAATTTTAGCCTTTGGTTGATGAATTTTAAAAAGGAAATTGGGGGGTTTGGCCTAAAGTTTCATAATATGAATTTTTGAGTTTTGAACATCGATTTGGAGTCAGAATTGAGTGAAGCTAGTATGGTTAGACTCGTAATTGAATGGGTTTTCAGATTTTATGTGTTTTGTCGAGTTCCAATGTACTGGTCCGGGTTGGGCTTTTTGGTCGATTTTGAGTTTTGATTCAAAATTGATCTTTTACGATCGGGATTAGTTCCCTTAGCATTTGAGTTGTTTTGGTTAGTTTCGAGCCGTTTGCAGGTCGGAACGCGCGAGAGGCATTTTTGGAACATCGCTTGGCTTGCTCGGTATTGGAATTGGCTTGTTTGAGGTAAGTAACTCTTCTACACTTAGTGTTGAGAGTATAAAACCCTGTAATATGTGTTATGTGATTGATATTGAGGTGACACACATGCTAGGTGACAGGCGTGTAGGCGTGCACTCTGTGAATTTTGACCTCGTTGTTTGCATGGCATTGTATAGTGGCCCTATTTTGTTGATATATGTGTTTTCACAATGTGATAAAGTAATTGAGATGTCAATCATGCTAAATATCATGTTTAGACTTTATGCTGATATTATTAGGACCCATAATGGTCGTTTCTTGCCGCCATCTCACTGATTTCATTGATGTTTCATACTCAGTCATATTGAAGCATTCATATCATATCTCAGTCTCTGTTGTTGTTTATTGATACATTATATCATTGTTGTCGGGCTGGTTTCATGACATTGTGAGTCCGTGAGTGAGACTGGAGATATTGATAATTGAGTGAGGCTGAGAGCCTGATTATGAGTAATATTTTTTGGATCGGGCTGCACGCAGTAGCATGTTTTATTGATTTATGCCTAGATCTGGCTTACGATAGCGCTTGGGCTATAGGAGCTCCTCCGGAGTCTGTACACACTCCAAGTGAGTGTGGTTGATTATATTGAGGGATAGATATTCCCTAGACATGGATCTTGTCCGAAGCATTTATATTCACGGAGATGGATCTTCTCCATGGGCTAGATTGGCCTTCCTCGGAACTAAGTGACTGATGGTCAGTGATGTATATATTCCGGGATGGATCTTCCCTGGGCCGTATGGGCCATATACAGTACCGAGTGATTGAGCATAATAAATGAAAAGTGTGAGACAATGAGATTGAGTACTCTAAGAGTGTGAGTACATGATTCATCTCTGAGACACATGGCATTGGCATGCACAGGACATATAGGCGTATAAATGCATTTTTCCTCATGTTGTATGGTACCACGCCATTCATGACTTTGTACACACATTGATATGTGGGCATAGAGAGGTATTTCACACTTTTTATCTGGAAAGAAAATGAAACATCATATTTATTGTGGAAAGGATATTTGGAAAAATTTCAGTTTTCAACTTTACTCGTATTTTTGGCATTTTCGGTAAAAGATTTGGATTCTCACTGAGACACTTGAAAAGCATGACTATTTTCTAAAATTGGGAACAAGCTGAGTATTTTTACTTCTGAGATACCTATTTTATACTTTTATTATATATGAACTGTTGTGAGATATTGTATTGAATCCGACCTTGTGTTAGCTCGTCACTGCTTTCAACCTAAGGTTATGTTTGTTACTTACTGAGTACATGGGGTCGGTTGTACTCGTACTACACTTCTGCACCTTGCGTGCAGATGTTGGCTGCTGATGTTGTTGTGTTCGATGGGAGCTGGATTAAAGATGTATCTGCGTCCCAGATGTAGTTGTCCCTTGTTCGTAGTAGCTTTAGTTCTATAAAACTGTTTATGTACTTATCAAACAGACGGTGTATTTATTTCATTTCAACTTTCTAAACTCTATTCTTAAAAGCTCGTGATTTGTACTACCAGTCCTAGGGAAATATATAAAAATTCAGCTAAATTTCTCTACTTTATTGTCTTGTTATATTATTGAAATTTGATAGTTATTAGTTGGCTTATCTAACGGGTTGGGTTAGGTTCCATCACGACTAGTGAATTTAGGATCGTGATAATATAGAATGATTGTATTGATGGAAAAAAAGAGTGGGGTCGTGGGAGAATGGTGTGTGTGTGTGTATGTGAAGGAAATGGGGATTAAGACGTGAGGAGTGGTGTGTGTAGGTAGTGATTAGTTAGATTAGATATGAGTTAAATCGCGAGGATTGTTGTGTGTGTAGGTAGTGATTAGTTAGATTAGATATGAGTTAATCTTTTGTTTTTTCCTTTCACTTTTTTTTTTCTTTAAAAGATAAAATATAAAGATAAGAAAAATTAACTACCTAATACTTAGACTAAAATAATATATGCAAACTAAATATTTACACTATAATTTGAAAAACACACAAAATATACTAAAGTTAAGTTAACTTATTTATTATGATTCTAATTAAAATAAACCATATATTTTGTAAATTTTCTTTTTCTCTTTATGAATAGAAATTAAATTCATACTATAAGCATGTGAATGGATTTCGTAATTTTAACTTTTCTCAAATAATATGTATAAAAAGTAAGATAAAGTTTAAGATATCAGGATTAGACCTAGAAATTAGTTACACTAAAATAGTATAGACTCCAGGTATGGTCAAAAATTGGTTGTTCACAGCATGCCCCTCTTTGCTTGGAAACATGAAGAGTTTTCAAGAAAAAACAATGAACAATGTGACTATTTTTTACCTCGCTATTATTTAAAAAGTAAATGAAGCTAAAAGAAAAGGTTGCGACCGAGCCTTGATTTTAGGCAGCTACATATCTCGGGTTATAAGGGAATCAGGTCACGTGTATTTCAGATAAAAAATGACTGATAGAGTATGCTTAGATGGAGAGTCGAGCGAAATTCCGTTGAGGTTCCGATCTGCGGTTCCTACTATTATATCAAAAAAAATTACATACTCTTGAAATCTAAGAGCTACAAAATTTCTATCTATATGTCATCTAGAGTCTTGTCTTGATTCTTGAGTTGCTTCCCTCATTGACTTTAGACTAAAACTTGATGCTCTCGATGTAACAAACTATGAAATATTCTCACAGGCTTGTTTCTTGATCAGAGGATGAGAAGATAGGTCTTGAGACCCTATGTCTCTGCATACATTATGTCAAAACTGGTTGCGGCTGGTATTGAGATCAAACGTTCCACTTTCTCTGGCAAGAGCTAGAATCTTATTTTTTCACATCCAATCTGTGCGTTGCAAAAAAAAAAAAAAACTTGCAAGCCATCACAAACAAAGAAAACGAACAAATATTTTCTGCCCAGTTTGTGCCAGAAAAGTTTTGTGAGTTATTGAAAACACAATAAACTATCTTTACTATTGCAAAATAAATAATTGAAAAAGAAATGCGATTTTCATTTGATTTTATAATAGGGGATGTGGTACCCTATGTTAACATAAAGGAAGGCAACTAGGAGATGTAGTACCTTGTATTGGTAATAATATGAGGTTCGTGGTACTCTAGGATGCTACTAGGGAATGTCGCACCCTATGTGGAAGAAGTAATGCAACCAGAGGATGTAGTACTATGTGTTGGAAATATAATGAGGCTTGAGGCACTCCGGGATGCTACTAGGGAATGTCGTACTCTATGTTAGCAATAAAATGAGGCTTGTGGCACCCTGGGGTTCTACTAGGGAATGTTGCACCCTATGTTTACAAGAAGGAAGGCAACCAGGGGATGTGGTGCCCTGTGTTGACAATAAAATGAGGATCGTGGCACTCTAGGATTCTACTAGGGAATGTCGTACCCTATGTTGGTAGAAGTAATGCAACCAGGGGATGTAGTACCTGTGTTGGCAACAAGATGAGCCTCGAGCCACTCATGGGATGCTACTAGGGAATTTATTACCCTATGTTAGCAATAAAAGTGAGGCTCGTGGCACTCTGGGTGCTACTACGGAATGGTGTACCCTATGTTGAAAAGAAGGAAGGCAACCAGGGTATGTAGTACTCTGTGTTGCCAATAAGATGAGCCCCGTGGCACTCTAGGATGCTACTAGGGAATGTCGTATCCTATGTTAGAAAAACGTAATGCAGACAAGGGATGTAGTACCATGTGTTAGCAATAAGAAGAGGCTCGAGGAACTCATAAGACGCTACTAGGGAATGTCGTAATAAAATGAGGCTCGTGGCTCTCTGAGATGCTACTAGGGAATGTCGTTCCCTATGTTTGCAACAAGAAATGCAACCAGCGGATGTAGTACCCTATGCTAGTAATAAGGTGAGGCCTTTGGATCTCTAAGATTCTACTAGGAAATGTCGTACCTATGTAGGCAGAAAATAATGTGACCAGGGGATGTAGTACCCTCTATTGAAGATAGGTTATTGATTCCATATAATTAAACTATAAATAACATGGTTACATTTATATTGAAAGAAAATCAAGGACTTGAGAACTTCGCTGGTGGTGTTCGTCTTTTCACGAACTGTTTCCTAAAACTATTATGTTCCTGTTCTGAACAAAGAAAGATTCATTAGTTTTAAAATGGGGTTTGTGGCCTCGATTATTTCCGTTTCTTGATCTCGGCTCATCTTTTTTAATGATTTCAACTGCAACTGGTTATTTCCTGAATGCCAACTGCAATTCAGACCCCGGAGAACATTTGTCTTTTCCAAACTTTTCCATGATGGTTGGTCGCGTAGGACTTAACCTTTTTCAACTTTATTTTGCCTTTGTGGGAAAATCATTTTTGACTTCTTTCAAAGTTTCAATTTCAAAGCAACGACCAATCATGGCTAGTCAGGGTCGACTTGATGCCCTTGTCGAGGTTGGGAGCCTTTTGAATATATCAGCTCGATTCAAACGAGAAACCTCTAAATCGATCTTGCTGTCTTTTCTTTGCCTTACTACTGGAACAAAGTTAGACCGAAAGGAATTCAAAGAAAAAACAAACAATAGAATAGAGAATGAGTTTAAACAAGAGGTGTCCTTTCGGGGATCAGAAAGAAGGAATTATCTGGGAGTACATGCGGACTTCAATGAACATGACATGCCTTTTGGATTGGATGCCTAATCCGTGTAAGTCGTTCGACTCTCAGAAACTCATCACAAATTTTGACTTGAAACCGAGAAACCTTGCTCAGGACTGTGTTGATGTCATGGCTACGTGGATCCTCTTTTCGATCAACAATGCCCTTTGCGGGTTTTCACTTGCTGAACTCTCTCATTTCTCTTCTCGACATCACCTTATAGTGCCCATTGCGGGTTTTCACTAACAAGACTCTCTCATTTTTATTTTCTCTACTTATCATATCCCTACAGTGCCCATGAGGGCTTTCACCAATATGACTTTCTCATTTTATTTTTCTCATTTGGTTGCATCCGATCTAAGTAATTGTATCCTCCAATTCTTGAACATTCTCGCTGATTGATCGAAGGGACTTGAAAGGATTGGATAAAAAGAATTTGGTTTAAATTACAACTTTGGAACCTTTCAGGTGAAACCATCGCGGAACCATTGTAACACCTGCCCCAGTTTTCACTTTGGGGGTATGTGGATTTTCATTTTGGTGTGACCGAACCCCAGAGTAAGGCTGCATACGTATTCCTTAGGAATCAGGTCGGACGTAGTTCAATTAACATGAACTTGTTTTGGTTATTTGTTTTTTCTTTTTCTTTTTTCTATTATTCTCTCTTCTCTTTTCTTTTCCTTTTTTTTCTTTCTCTTTTTTTGCTCTCTTTTTACATACAAGGTTTCGAAGAGGGTGATCAAAGAAAAGGTATCTGGCTCAAAGGGTTTGCAATGTATTGATAGTGTTTAGGTAGCGAGAACGAAAGCCTTCGTCTTCCCAATCAGAAAATGTTAACACCGGGTAGTGAGTCAAACATAGTACCATAGTACCTTTTAACTACATTTGTGTTGACTGTTGTCTCGGGGACATATCCTTTGATGTCTCCCAACTACAGCGCTCCCTTTGGTAGCATTATTGTTACAATGTATGGACCTTTCCAATTAGGAGAAAATTTTCCTTTGGCCTCTTCAGTGTCACACCTCCTTTTTCACTACCCCCGGATTGATGAATGGGTAATAAGGGAGTTTTTCCACTTTAAGTGACATTATTCGGATTTGGGATTTATTTTAGTTTCAGAGTCGCCACCCAAATTTTTTATGGTGTTCCGGGACACCATTTATTTTAAAAATCCCAAACCGAGGAAATTTGACTCTGTTTTGATTTGTCTGCGACCAGAAATCCGAGTAAGGAATTCTGTTAACCCGGGAGAAGGTGTTAGGCATTCCCGAGTTTCGTGGTTCTAGCACGGTCGCTTAACTATTAATATTTGGCCTAAATTATCTGATTAATTACATATTTTAGCCTATTGTGCATTTAGCCGTTTAATTTTTAACCTCTTTTAGTATTTATGGATTTATTTTGAAATAAGTCACGATGGCGTGCACTTGTTTGTTTTTGGACACATTGTAATTTTGCCACATGAAATGCACCCGCAATTACAACATGTGATTTTTATTATTGTTTCAAGTTAAAGTCGGGGACATGCGTTGCCACACCTGAGTTGGGGATTATTTATCATGACTATGCCACGGGAGTCGTACCCATAGTCACGACAATTTATTATTAATCACCCCTAAAGCAAACTACTATATTTGTGATTCTGTTAGCCTAAGATTAAAGGAGAAGAAATCCAAAATTTATGTAATCTATTTGGTTATGAAAAGCTACTGTAATGTTCTAGGGAAATTGAAAACATTGGTGGATCATCCATCCACAATATCACCAGAAGCCTTTGAAAACCGGATTACTACATGACAAATGCAGATCCACCACCAAACATACTCAGATGCTCTTAACAAACACAAACACACACAACTGATAACAATAAAAGGTATACATCATTCACCTATAACTTGGCAATTTGAAATTTATCCAACAAAATACAAAACTAAATAGCACAAAAATAATAATCAAGGACACAAAAATATCCAATTAAAAGACAAGGGAAAAGAAAAGTTGCATGAATTGACATTGATATTAAATGTGAAATTGGAATGCTAGGATGACTTTGACATTCATAAACGGATAAAATCGTGACTAAAACTGGCATCAGAACCTTCAACTTTTGTCCAGAACTCCCCTCTCCATTCCGTCAATGTTTCTATCCCTCCATGTGTATGTGCGCGTATGCGCGTGAGGTCGTGGCGGCAATGGGTTGCAGAAGATGGATGAGGGTGGTGGTTGTGGTGGTGTTTGCCAGATTTCCGGCGAGTTCGGTGGTGACGGCACGCGAAGGTGGGGTGTGCAACTGGTTTTGGTGAGGAGACAAGCTGCTACTGGTTTTCCGCCGAGTTGGGGGTCTGAGGGTTGCGGCTGCTGCTGGATGGAGAGTGAAGGAGAAGAAGGCTGTCAGCCCCTTTTTGTGTTTGGTCGATGGTGACGGGAGGAAGAAGAGGCGGCGATGTGTGTTGGAGTTCCGGCGGCGGGTGGTTTGGGAGATAAGGCAGCTAGTGGGAGGTGTAGGGGTTACGGGATGCTGGCAGCAGAGGTTTAAGGGTGAGGGTCTGTTAGGTCGTGTTTTTTCTTGCTGAAAGTGTGAGGAAAAAGATGAGTCGTTTCGATCCAATCCATTCTTGGGGTCAAATAAAGACAAAAAAGAACGGAGTCTCAGTAAACCGTTCTAAAGCCCACCCTCTAGCCCGTCAGGCTTTCCCAGACTCATCTCGCCGGCGAAATTCTGCGGCTGCTCCTAGATGTGTGTGTCTCCTCCCTTTAGCTCATTGTAGGCATTACTTATAATAGGTCTAGATTTTAGGTGTATTTTTTGTGTATTTGCCAGTTAGTCCCTAGGTCTTTTTGTGTTAAGTCCTTAGGGTCTTTTTATTTATTTTCTTGTCCCAAAGAAGAGTCTAGAAGGGTCCCTAAATTACACGATGCCTTTTAAAATAAGATATAAATGCTACACAATGTCAAAGCTAATCCTAATTAATTAAACTAAACATGAGACTATTTTTGTGTTTTTGAAATTATATAAAGATAAAAATAAGGTACTATTTTTGTATTTTTTTTTAAGTTTATGAAAAATACATAAACTAAAATGTTTTTTTTTGTAAATTTTCATTTTTCTTGTAATAAATAAAGTAAAAGAGTCAAGATGGGTTGAAATAGCTATATTAAACCTAAACTAAGTATTTAAATTCTAAAATATGCAAAATCTTGGGGAGGGTTAAAAATCACATGTCTACAGCTGCCCCTCTTTGACTGGAAATACGAAGTATTTTCGGACAAAGAACGACTAGAAAGGTTTTTTGACCCGACCCTTATTTAAAGAGACCAAAACTAAGAGAAAGGATGATGTGACCGAGTCCTGGTTTTGGACAGCCTACATATCCCGGGTTATAAGGGAATCAGGTCGCGTGTAGTTCAAGAAGTTTTGGAGTGATGGAGTGGGTGGAGAGGATGAGGGACTCGAGTGAGGTGCCGTTCCGTCGAGGTTTCGGTCCGCGGTCCCATTATTACATCAAAATAAAAAAAAATACTAACTAAGCCTATCAACTACGAGTTACAAGATTCCTATGTATGAGTCTTCTGAAGCTTGATCTTGAGTCTTGGCTTCTTCTTTATACAGACTCTGATCTGAGTCTTGATGCTTGTTCGTTGTAGGTGTTGGTCAAATCTTCTTTAGCTTTTCGGATCAAGGCAGGATATACAGAACGGATGACTTCAATCTCGTCCTGAATAGTCCACGTCTTTTCCACTTCTACACCTTGGGTTTGGTCTTCTCTTTTTCTTTTTCTTTATTCTGGATCAAAACTTCTTCTTTTGGTTGTCTTGAGTCTATTGTCCTAAATTATAATCTGCGCAAAATTAAAAATCAAACGAACGAAATTTCTGCCCCAGTTTTCACTAGGAAAATTTCGTGAGTTATTGTAAGGAAATCTATACTACTTTATTATTAAAAGCGGTGAAAAGCCAGGAACAGTGAACCCGGAGTTATTGTAGACTAGGGAGTGGATATCCTATGCCCAAAGGTAAAATCAACTAGGGGTTGGAGATCCTATGTTGGAAGAGAATTGACAGGTTATGCTGTCGTCAAGAAAAGATCACCGGGTTATGCCGGTGTCTACGGAAGGATCAACGGGTTATGCCTTTTCCTGGGGAAAAGAGATCACTAGGTTATGCCAGTATGAGGGAATGACCAACAAGTTATGTTGTTGTCAGGAAGAGATCACCAGGTTATGCCGGTGTCTGAAAAGGTCAACAGGTTATGCCGTTGCCTGGGAAAAGAGATCACTGGGTTATGCCAGCGTCAGGGGAGGGTCAAAAGGTTATGTTGTTGTCAGGAAAGATCATCAGGTTATGCCGCTGTCTGGAAATGAGATTCATCGGGTTATGCCGGCATCAACTAAGGAATGGACACCTATGTTGGAAAGAAGACTAGGGAGCGGAGACCCTATGTATAAAGTAATCATTTAAGGAACCTATGTTGGCATCAGGTTATGCTGGCATCAACAAGGGAATGGAGACCCTATGTTCGAAAATGAGACTACTGAATTGTGTATCTATGCTAAAATGAATCAAAAAGGATTTGTTTTTTTCTAATTTTTTTTTTTGGTATCTTAGGAGAAATATTCATCAGACTAAGACTTTTATCCTAGGAAACAAATTCATCAGACTAGGGTTTTTCGTTATCTTAGGAGAAAGATTCATCAAACTAAGATTTTGATCCTAGGAGAAAATTCATCAGACTTGGTCTTCTATCTTAGGAGAAAGATTCATCAGACTAAGATTTCTATCCTAGGAGAAAGTTCAACCAGACTAGGTTTTCTATCTTAGGAGAAAGATTCATCAAACTAAGACATTGATCCTAGGAGAAAATTCATCAGACTAGGTCCCTTATTTTTGTTATTTTATCTTAGGAGAAAGATTCATCAAACTAAGATTTTTATCCTAGGAGAAAATTCATCAGACTA